>JAYEVH010000311.1:0-214861 GCA_036346255.1 Ampelocalamus luodianensis
TTTAGTGTGTGAGGTTCAATGTGACTTGAATGGTTTGAGTCTTTTGCATTTATAGCAGTGCTATGTTGTTATCATCTATATGCCAATATTTTCTGCAACCCTTATAACCTATGCTGGCTTCTTTACCTTTTCAGGGATCTAGGATGTCTTGCTTCGTTGTTATGTAGGGTTGCTTCATCCCTTGGTGAAAATAGTTATGTAGATTATTATTGCCGGGACTTTCCCCACAACTTGGTTGAATTCCATTCCCTAGCTTCTGGTACTGCTTTAAGAACTCCACCATGTCTGTTTCGGTGGTTTGAAAACTGTCTGCATCACGGGTGTGATTTGGCGAATTTAAATGACATTCCCGCTCTAATGTGCAAACAAAAAGGTTCTGCCGTGAGCTGGGGTAGGAAAGTGGTGTCATTTTATAGTTTGTTATTAGGAGCAGAAAGGAAAGGGAGAAATCTCTCTTCTGGTGTGTATTGTGAAGTTGCCAGTGGTTCAGCCAGAAGTACCGAGGAGCTTACTGTTCTGACTATGGTTGCTGAAAAGTTTGGGCGTCAGCAATTGGACTTGCTACCAATTGGCGTATCTCTGTGCCCGCCATGTGTGTCCACTATCTTTGCTGTTTGTTATATGCTCTACCGAATTTGTCTTACAACATTGTTTCATATTACAGGCACTGGACAAATGCCGCGAGTCTCCTCCTGATGACTGGCCTGCACCTGCTTATGTTCTTGTTGGCAGGGAGGATCTAGCTACAGCAAAGATGGGGTCAGTGAGGAAAGATAATGGGTTTTGGAACAATGATAATTTGGCATCAATTTCAGTCCCATATATGCTACATTTGCAACCAGTAACTGTACCAACAACTGCATCTGACATCCCAACATCCGAAGTTTTGAATTCTGAGGATACCGATTCTGTCTATAGATCAGTTGAGGATGGCATGGAACACATCTTCACCTCAACAACACAACTACGATATGGTCGTGATTTGCGCTTGAATGAGGTTTTACTTATTATTGAGCAAATTATTTGTTTGATAGTTGTCTTCTGAGTTATCGGATTTAAACTGCAGTATTATTTACTCAATATTTAACTCTTACTTCCAATTGTCTTCTCTACATAATCTACATATCTTTTGTTAGCTATTCTCACTCATATTAGATTCTATAAGTTGGTCAGTCTACATGCTGACATGCAGATATTATGATTATATTGCAATCGTAGCTACTCATCTTGAGGGTCTCAGTTTCTACTCAACTAAAGTTAGTAAAAAGCTGGTTGAACTATTGCCTGGGAATACTCTATTAATAAGATGTGCTGCATAAAAATAATTACAATTTTCAATTTTTTTGACATATTCAACTCTTGAAATGGACTTTTTGGATTTGACTGTAAAGATGTCGCCATGTAGATGCAATTATTCTTTTGAAAATATCCAGTAGCCACCATAATTATATGATCCATAGGTGCATTTTGTGTCAGTGAGCTAATGCAAATCTGTTGCTTTACATATGCTTCTACCATTCATACAGTTTTACAACAGGAACATGACCTTGCTTGTGTAAGATGTATTAGCCTGATGCAACCTTATTTCGTCTTCGTCTTTCAACATGATAATGTTTTCTATATTGTATTATGGCTGCTTCTTATTCTGTCATATTATTTCAACTAGGTTAGACGCCTCTTATGCTCAGCAAGACCTGTGGCCATACAAACACCCACTAATCCTAGTGCTTCTGATCAGGACCTACAACAGGTATTTCTCTTGCTGTTTGCCCATGATTACAGATATGTTCACCTAACCACAACTACAGATATTATCATCTTAAACTATTGTTTCACCTAACCACAATTCTACCCCATAGCCCTACTTCGAATTTTCTAAAGCCTGCTCCCATTGGCACCACCGCTTTCTTCCATTTTGCTTTTTTTTGTTACATTCTTTTCATTTTTCTCAAGTACATCACACATATGAAATACCGAGAAACAACCATTTTTATCAGGGTATTATTTCAGTATTTTTCTGGATCTCACTGGTTATGACTTATGAATGTCCTTGTTCCCAACTTTCAGTATTTTCAGTATTTCTTGTATTTTCAGCAACAACTATGGAATTTTGCACAAAGGACAACAACTTTACCTTTTGGGCGCGGGGCTTTTACTTTAGCTACAACTTACACTTTGTTGACAGAGGTACGACTTCATACTACTGTGTCATTATAGCCAGGATGATTCATGCTTGTATTTTATCCAACATTTTAGCACTGTAAATACTTTCAATTTCATCTTGTTATGGCACCATTTTCTTTTGCTGCAGGCTCTGGTCTTCCCAAAGCTTGTTTTGGCTGGTCGGTTGCCTGCACAGCAGAATGCAACAGTAAATTTCCCTTTCCTTTGTAATTTGAGTTTTAATTTTTTTTAGAGTGTGCTATCTACAGAACACCACTGTTAATGTCACTTCATAACATTAGTGCCGTTAATATCACTTCATAGTTCATAGCATTAGTGCGTGCTATAAATACATTCAACTTGTTTTGTTCCTTCAACAATATTTGAAGTGATTTACTAGTTTTGTTACCTCATTTTAATTCGTCACAAATTCAGAATTAGGAATTGGGTGCTGAAATATGGCTGTATGTGTGTCGAATGTAGAATAGTAAGGCCTACAAGGGTTGAGATGAATTGCTGAACTTTTTACAACATTGCTTCATTGTAGCTCCTTAGTTCTTCTCACTTCTGTTTTTTCCTGTTATACTATTTTATATAGGTTAATCTTGACCTAAGCAGTAGAAGTGTATCAGAATTCAAATCTTGGGCTGAGTTTCATAATGGTGTAGCTGCGGGGCTGAGGCTTGCTCCTTTCAGGTAAACTAACACCCACAAAAGAGAGGCCTACTATCCAGCTGTAGCAACAACTGCAATGTTCACAGCCTCCGGCAGATGTTTGTTGCTTTTTATGTTGTCTTTTCTCTAGTTACGGATGTATCTTACTGCCATGTGTTTTTCAGGAGAAAATGTTGAGAACCTGGATACAATACAATAGACCTTCTGAACCAAATTTTACTCATGCTGGTCTGCTCCTGGCATTTGGTTTGCATGCGCATCTACGAGTTTTAACAATGACTGATGCTTATCGATATCTCTCCCAGGTGACCTTATTGTTCTTTAGTTGCTCGGTCATCCTTGTGTTCATGCATTCATTTTTTTCCTAAACCATTTCATACCACTTGGCACCTCATTTACTCAATCTGTTGTCCTTGTTTTGAGTACTTATGTTCTCAACCTGTTAGGAGAAAAAAGGGCTGTGACATTATTTTTCTGCAAATTTTTGAGCATTTATTTATTTACTATGGTATATTTTTACTTATTATCTTATTGCAGGAGCATGATATAACTACACTTGGTTTGTTACTTGGTTTGGCAGCATCTCATAGGGGAACTATGCACCCTGCAATTTCAAAGGTACTGATGTCGTTTTTTTTGGCATATGTACTTGTACAGTTATTAGGTGGGTTTAGTTACCATGGTTAGAAGTAAACATGGTGTATTCGAAGTCTATTCTGCGGATCTGATCTGTTTTTTTGTGGGGAATTTGATGTCCACTTCTCTGTCAAGAATGTCGTTTTGTCATGGTCCCTTTCTCCTCAGTTGGTGCTTGCAGCTGCAAGGCTATTTGAAGAGGCTAGAAGCCTAGAATTTGTTTTACTCTACTAACGTTGGGGAATTGTCAAAAAGTCTATGACTGTCAACTTGGTACATACCGCCCATCTAATAATGATGTATGGTGAATTGGTGATCAATTCTTTGATAGGAAAATTATCCTTTCAGATTTGTGCATTTCCCCCGTAAAGTAATAGCATTGTGAATTGCATCCAATATAGAAATGTACGGTGAATTGCGCATGTGCCCTGTCAGCAATAATGTTTCCTCCTTAACCACATTGAATGCTCATTGAACAGATTTAGCAGATATTGTCTTCAAAAACCCTTTTGCAAAAGAACCAAACACCCAGTCTCTCAAAACGTGCGATAGCTATGGGACCAAACCACCGGCCTAACCTTGACACGATTTTTACTGCTTAGTTTCCCATCTTTGCTATAGGCTTGATGAGCAAAAGAACAAACAGCCCCATATTTGTGCTACTTTTTTTTTTTGTTTTGAAGACTTTCTGTTGGTTTACATGTTTCTTCAGTTGTCCTGTCTCCTATGTTTACTCAGTTGTTGAAAATTCAGTTCTGTTGTGCTACTGTTGTTGTTGTATGGTCACTTTGAATTCTGGGATATCCTGATATGCTGCTTTATGGTAACTTAAAATGAGTTTTGTTGCTGTGGCTTGTGGTTATTTTTCAGATGCTCTACTTCCATGTTCCTTCTCGGCATCCATCTTCCACACCAGAGTTGGAATTACCAACTCTTCTGCAGGTAACACCGTGGTTGGCTAATGCCTTATTGCGCTTTTACTTTTAGTTTAAGAATTCTCAACATGTAACCCTTGAACTTTTTTTAAATGTCTTGTCTTACGTTCACATGTGGTATACTACTGTGTTAGAAATGTTTTGTAGTGAATATGCAATTGTGTACAAGTTTGGTTGGTTGTACAGTATACTGAGTTGACATAATGTATGCTTTGATTTTGGATCTTTGTTTTGGTCACTCTGATGACATGTCCAGCTGTAAGTTTGTACCTCTCAGTCTCACAGATAACCAGTTATCTATGACTGCAGTAATAATAATCACTGTAGAGACTAGAGATTGCGTTTGGGATGGAGAGTAGATACGATTAAACTGTAATATGAACATTTTAGTTAGGAGAGATTACTTGTGTCTGTAGGTGGGTTCCATGAAAGGAAAAATGAAGCGTAAGAATTTGGATGCTTATCAAAATGGGCTGAAAATTGGATTTTACTAAGAATCAAATACTTATCAGTCAATTTGTTCATATTGTCTGCTTAATTTTGTTTGGTCCTAATACTCATTTTTTAAAAGAACAGAGACAATATGGTTGCGTTAAGTCAGATTATATGGTTCATTTTTAATGAACGCAACTGCTGAATTTTCAACTCAAAAAAGTTCAACTGGTATCCTATCTTTCATAACCAAAGGCTATATGGGCCAAAATCTAGAACTATACGAAGTGATATTTGGCATTTGATTTGGTGGTGTTAGTTTGGTACCATATTAGAGTAGGTTGGATCTATATAACCAGCGCTAATTATAGTACCCTACATCAGAGTTAGAAATGGACCAGGAAAGCTTGTAATGTGGCTTGCTGCCTTGTATCATTGTCATCTTGTAGACTTGTAGTTTCTTATACTGATTTCTCCTCCCTTTTCACCTGTTACAGAGTGATTCTTAATAATAACTTCTACTCAATAATTTATTATTGTCTTGTTCTATTGGGTCAGCTTCTACAATGTCGTACTTAAGCTAAATTTACATGGCTGCTAGCAGGCAATATTAGATATCCATTTGTCCTTATATTTTCATCATTGTCTATTCATCCAGTCAGCAGCAGTAATGGGAATTGGACTTCTATACGAAGGATCAGCACATGCATTAACCATGAAGATACTTCTGGTAATTGGTTCACCTGTGCTATTCAATAGAGATTCTGATATGGCTTAAGAGTGGGAAGGATAGGGCAGAGGCGTAGATCCCCTCTCTGCTCGACAGGGACTTGTTCCCATGCAGTTGGAGGCTCTGATCCTGGCTGAGACTTAGGGAAACTTTGATTATTTCTTTATTGCCTTTCTCAAACAATAGCTGGTCACCTTTATAAGCTAAGTGCCTTCCTAACAAAGGATACCAATAGATAACTTCCAAATATAAAGATAATCTTCCTAACAACTCATAACTAAATAATAGCAGCTACTTATCTCTTTCCTTTTCTTATGCCTTGATGATCAAGTCGCACAGGTTGTGCTGTTGCCCGATGTAGCCATGGTTGAGGTGGCCCAGTGCGACAGCGGCGCCTCGTAAACCTTGCCCACAAAAGCTTCTACAACATTTGTGCCTCCTTTCGAAAGAGCTCGTCCTCGAGCTCTGAACGTTGGATAATGATCCTTGAACCTATCCAGCGCTCCCAAATTGCATCTGCAGCGGAGCAGCCCATCCACTGAACAAGCAGCTCCCAAACACCTCAATTCGCGTGCATGAACCACCGCACTGGGGGAAGGAACCACACGCCATGCACAAAATCTGGTAGGGCAACTTCATCAACTGGAGGAGAACCTTCAAACTTTTTGAGAGCCACATGGAAGACATTGTGGATGCGAGCCGAGCAGGCAGTTGGAGATGGTACCCCACGTAACCGATGCGTTCCACCACTTTGAAGGCCTCGAGAAGCACATCACCATCTTGGAATGAGTGCCATCCTTGATGGAAGAGGCAACACGATGATGGAGGTGTAACCACGCCACTCTCCTATCACAAATATCACCTCGGTGAGACTTGTCATGCTGCTGCTTCATATAATCTTGAGCTTGAAGCAAGTGTTCCGAATCTCGTCTAGAAACTCATCCCGGTCCAAAGCTACCGTCCATCGTAGCCACGCGCGCGAGCCCGCTTGGTAGGACATCAAGGTGGCGGATCATGACCATCGACCACCTTAAAAGTAGTCTTCAAAGCAGTTTGATACGAAGAATTATAACAATATTTTGCCCACGTAAGCCATTGTAGCCATTGCTTTGGTTTGTCCCCGAGCCAACGAGATACATCACAATAATGCAATTGATCACCTCGGTTTGACCATCACTCTGTGGATGGAATGTCGAGCTAAGATGTAACTTGACGCTGGAAGGTGGAATAGCTCCGCCCGTAAGTTGCCGTGAAGACCGGTCTCAATCACTCACAATGGAAGAAGGAATTCCATGCAAGGAACAATGCCGCTGAAGAAGGCACGAGCGACGACTTTGGCGCAGTACTGATGGCCAAGAGTGATGAAGCGGGCATTTGGAGAAGCGCCAACGACAAACAAGATGACCAATTTACCCCCAACCTTCGTGAGGCCCTCCCAACAACACTAGGAACATCCAGGTCGCAAGAGATCCGTCATGTGCGAGTGCTCGCTTTATTGCGCTTTCTTAGTAACGGCAATGACCCGAGGCTTAGCCTCTGCACTAGAGCATGACACCAAAGTCTGCTTCCTTGACTTCTAGGCAATGAGCGAAGTATCAAGAGAGATACAGTAGCCGGTGATAGGTTGGCATGACACGATCGTCTTCTTTCTGCCAAGTTTTTACTGCCTCAGCATCAACCATCTTTGGATAAGGAGGATCGTTAGTCAAATGAGAAGCCAAACCATAACCCCTCATAGTAGTATTGATTGAGAAAGCCAATGCTCTATAGTTCTGACCATCGAGCTTGATGTCTGTGAACACGAGAGATGAATTACCCCCAAACGAGTCTGACTTTGCCATCTTGATGGACCACAATCACACAACAAAGAACACAATAGCGAGAAAGCGAGCACTCAGCAGAGCAATCAACAACAAAGAATAAGAGCAACAACAGAGCATCAACAAGCGTAGTAGAGCAAGAGAGTAATGCGAGCACCGGTGTCGAGGAGGTTGATGTGACTGCAGCGGTGTCACGTTGCATCGGGAAGCGAGGTAGAGAATAGGAGGTCGCCGGATCCATGTCCGAGCAGAGGAAAGGCGCCACCGAGAGGCGAGGCCGAGTAGAGATCACATCGGATCTGAGACGATGTGCCGGATCTCGCCGGATCCGAGGTGGAGACGCAGGCGGGCAGACAAAGCCGGTGTTGAGGTCGGCGTGGCGGCGCCGTGTCGGTTACACCGAGCCGAGGCTGCGAGAGGAGGTCGCCGGATCCGTGGCCGAGCAGAGATCGCGCTGAATCTGAGGTGGAGAAGATGCGGCGACACAAATCGAAGCTGGCGTTGAGGAGGTTGGCGTGGCGGCGGCGGGGTCGCATTGCACTGGGAGGCGAGGTTGAGCAGAGGAGGGAGGCGGGCGCAGTAGCGGCTCGGGGAGTTTCGTAGTTGAGCTTCCCTAGGAAGCGTAGGTAGCGGGTGACGTCGAGCTGCGGGAAGGGGATGATGTTGATAGCGGGCTTGCGGAGTTTGGAGTGTGTCGTCGGAGCTAAGGAGGGAGCCGGAGCAGAGGATGGAGGCGGGTACAGCAACAGCTTGGGGCCCGTTGGCCCGCGGTGGTGAAGTTAGCGACGACGGTAGCCGTAGGAGGAAATAGGGTTAGGGTTTGGGTGGAGATGCTCTAATACCATGTTAGATTTTGGAGAGGACTTTGCTATTCACAACTTTGCAGCTTATTCATTATTGAGGAGATGTATATAGACATGATTAGTTGTGCCTCATGGGCTACATGGGCTAAGAGAGAGAGACTAATATGTACAAGACTCTTAACACCGGCCAGCACTTGCTCCCACAAAGACTGCAAGTTGGGCGAGGTGCTGATCTCCGCATGGATGTCATCGAATATTGCGAAAGTCGGAGATGATATTGCGACAAGTGTAGCAGCCAATTCCTCCCTGCGAGACAATGCATCAGCGTCAACATTCTGGCGACCCAGACGGAACTCGATAGTAAGGTCATATCCAAACAACTTGTTCACCCACGTATGTTGGAGAATTGTGGAGAGCGGCTTGTCCAGGATATACTTCAAGCTGTAGTGATCGGTCCGGATGATGAAGGAACGCCCCCATAGATAGGGTTGCCAGTGTTGTACGACCTTAACAAGGCCAATCAATTCCCTTTCATCACCGCCGACTTGAGATGGCGGCGGCCACCGCCCGTGAAGAAGGCAATGAGGCCAGTGCCTTGATGTAGGACCGCACCGAACCCTGTACTAGACGCATCGCAGTCCACCATGAAGCGTTTGTTGAAGTCGGAAGCTGGAGCACAGGGCTGGAGATAAGAGTTGACTTTAGCGTATAGAACGCCCTATCAACTTCCGACGTCCATACAAAGGCCTTCTTGAGTAGTTTGGTTTGGGGTTGCCACCTAGCCATATGATTTGATGAATTTGCGGTAGTACCGGCTCGACCGTGGAAACCATGCAAAGCCTATACTGTTGTAGGCATCGACCAACTTGCTACCACCCAAACTTTGCTTGGGTCCATGGCTTCACCTTGGCCGAGATAACATAGCCGAGGTAGGCCACATACCTCCTCAAAAGGCATTTAGAGCGCATGAGGGCAAGCTTATTATGCCACATCAACTCAAGGACCGCCTTGACATGTCAAGATGTTTTGCCTAAGAAGAACTATACACCAAAATATCATCAAAGAAAACAAGAACAAAATGATGTATATATGATTTAAGAACATCATTCATGAGGGCTTGAAAGGTGGTAGGGGCGTTGGTCAGTCCAAACGGCATGACCAAGAACTCCGTTGCACTAATGAGCTCGGAAAGCGGTTTTCTGGATGCCTGGCGAGTGCATGAGCACTTGATGGTAGCCGCAGCGCAAGTCAAGCTTGGAAAAGAATCGAGCACCCTTGAGCTCGTTGAGGAGCTCGTCAACCAACGGGATAGGAAATTTATCTTTCACCGTCTTATCGTTGACTGCGTGATAATCCATGCAGAATCGCCTGAGTTGTCCTGGTTCTTGACCAATAACACCGGTGAGGAAAAAGATGATGTGCTCTTCCTAATAATACCTTGCTTCAGCATATCATCGCATTGGCGCTCAATTTCATGCTTTAACAGCTTGGGGTAGCAATATGGTTGAACCGCTACTAGAGTCCCGCTGTGAGGAGGTGGATGTGAAGATCGCGGCGTTGTTGCGGAGGAAGGCCACAAATTCGGTGAGGTTGGCCGTTAAGTACTAGCCGTCGACTGCCAGAACTTGGGACCGTTGTGCCTGTGTGTCAAAGCCACTCCATGTGACTTGTGATCGATCCGCCGAAACGACATCGTCAGCTTCTCAAGTCTCATAAAATAGGTCTCAACGTGTCTAGCCACGGACACCCAACACGACGCCAAACCCAAAGAAGTGGAATAACATAACAATCGAGTTGGAAGTCTTCGTCGCCAATCCGGATGGGCACCGCAGCGCAGACGCCGGTGCTGGACACCTTGTCGCCATTAGCAACGGCGACACTGATGCCTTGGCTTGCAGTTGGCGTCAAGCCAAGTCGGCTTCGCGTTTCTTCAACGATGAAATTGTGTGTCGGTGAGTCGATGAGGACTCAAAAGCCTTGTCTTGAACCACGGCCTAGAGTTGCATTGTTTTTCCGCGTGAATCCTTGAGAGGGCGCAACGAGATTTTGATGTCGTTCTCGGACAATGTGCCAAGTCCTCCTTCTTCGAGCTCCTACGATAGATGCCCTTCATAGAGCACTTGCCAACGTGATCCTTGGAGTACTTCTCGAGGCAATTGAAACAAGGGCCCTTAAGACGACACTCCATCTGCTATGCGGTTAATTGGCGACACCGCGAGTTGGGCACCTTGGTGGTGCCGATATCGCAGGCCGAGGATGCCGCCCACTGCGCGCTTTGGCCGCCAAAGTCACGGCAGTGTGATGCCATAGGAAGGGTCTATGGGCTTGGCTCGCCTCATCTCCTTAAATCGATCTTCATTCTCTTCTTGTATGCCTGCAAGACTCATTGCAACATTAATGGTAGCGGGGTTTCGAAGCTCAACATCTGTACGCAAAGGGTTACAAAGAACACATGTAAAAATTTGTACATGTTGCTTTTGTCATGTATTCGCATCGGCATAGGAGGAACGGGAATTGCTCTTGGTATTCCTCCACGGAGCCTGTGCGTTGGAGTTGGATGAGTTCATCCAATGGATTGTTTTGTATGGGAGGCCCGAAACAGAGGTTAACATGCTCAACAAAATGAGGCCATGTTGGAACGCCACGGTTGCACTCGAGGTGAAAATACCATTGCTGGCCTGCTGGGAAGCCCCAGTTATGTGGCATGATTCCAAGCAAACTTTTTCTTCTTCCATCGTGTGTTGACCCTTGAAGAACTGCTCGCAGCGGTTCAACTAGGGAAGGGGGTCTTCCTTGCTGTCGAACATCGGAAAAGCCAGCTTGTGAAAGCGCGCACTCCCGATTGCCTTCGAACATGCTTTGCTGCCGCCCTCCTTGATCTCCTCATCACCCACTGCCTCCTTTGCAGGATTGCAACTAGAAGATGGTCCAAGGTTGTTCTTGATGTCGTTGAGTTCATCTTGCTGCTTGGTCATCAGCTGGAACATTTGTTCCAAGCGCTTGCTGATATCCTCAAGAGAATTGCTATCACCCATCGCAGCAGCAGCAGAGTTGGCTCTGGTACCAAAATTGTATGGCTTAAGAGTTGGAAGGATAGGGTAGAGGCGTAGATTGCCCCCTCTGCTCGACTGGGACTTGTTCCTTGCGAGTTGAGTCTCTGATCCTGGCTGAGACTTAGGGAAACTTTTATTATTTCCTTATTGCCTTTATCAAACGATAGCTGGTCACCTTTATAATCTAGGTGCCTTCCTAACAAAGGATACTAATAAATAACTTCCAAATATAAAGATAATCTTAACAACTCATAACTAAATAACAGCAACTATCTCTTTCCTTTTCTTGCGGCCTTGATGATCAAGTCGCACCGTTGTTCTGTTGTTGGATGTAGCCACGGTTGAGATGGTCCCAGTGCAATGGCGGCGCCTCTCATAGACCTTGCCCACAAAAGCATCCACAACAAATTCCTTTCTTTTTGTTGAATTTCCTTTTTTGTATTTGCCAATTTCCTTTTTTTTTTAATTACTCAGCAAAGGAGTACTTCATTTCAATTTTCTGTGATTCTCCCGTGGCATTCCTGTATTCTTTTGGTACAAAGCAGAAAGAGTGGAAAAATATGGACCTTGTGTGTCTCCAACTGGACCCTCTAATTTTCAAGTAGTTCGTCATCACAGCAGTTTCGTGTATAAAAATGTGTGGTTTACTTGTGGCTTTAAAATTATGCAGACTGGAATTAACCAATACTAGAGTGACTAAGTTTGGTGACATTTCATGATTCTTAATTAGTACAAGATCCTATATCACCTTTGCTAATTAGTTTTTGTACTTATGTTGTACTCGTTACATACAGGGTGAGATTGGCCAAGAAGTGGTGGTGATAATGTGCTAGAAAGGAAGGGTATGCTGTTGCCGCAGGCTCTGCACTAGGATTTGTTGCCTTAGGTGAATTGCATTTCATGACAAAGATTCTTGTTGCATATCTTGAGCTGGTACTCTGGGCGAAAATAACAGAAGTTTTTCTTTAAAGGTCGTGGCAGCGATGCATTTGGTTTTATGGATACTTTTCTAGATCGACTTTTTGAATACATCGGCAGTAAAGAAGTCTACCACGTAAGATTTTGTCAGAGCTCTCCACGCTTCTAAATATTATGTTTTGAGTGCCCCCTTAAGATGTTTGATTCTTGATGTGTGTTGATTCATAGATTGTGGTTTATATTAGTGCATGCCCTTGGTAACAGCACAGCTTTTAAAACGACATGTGTTAATAGCTGCAACTATTGAACTAATTAAATTTGTGATCTCAAATGTGCTGATATGTAGGATGAAGCAAAAGATTTTTTTTTCATGAGATCGGTAGGTAACCAAATGACACATTCCAATAAACCCAATTAAAGTGGGTATAAGACAAGAAGTAAGCTGCAACTATTGAACTAATTAAATTTGTGATCTCAAATGTGCTGATATGTAGGATGAAGCAAAAGATTTTTTTTTCATGAGATCGGTAGGTAACCAAATGACACATTCCAATAAACCCAATTAAAGGGTATAAGACAAATAGTGTATTAGTTTTAGGAAAGAGTAGGATTTTGCTATTCACAAATCACAACCGTGCCTCTTATTCATTATTGAGAGGGTATATATAGACATAGGGTTACATGGGCCTCATGAGCTACATGGGCTAAGAGTGAGAGAGAATGTACAAGACTCTTAATACTACCCTTCAAACTCAAGGTGGATCAGAGGATCCGATGCATCGAGTTTGAGTAGATGAAGCCGATCTTCGTTCTCGAGTCTAAGCCTTAGTGAAGAAATCGCATCTCAAGCACCGAGAGAACATGCTTAAGGGCGATGGTCGATTGTCGACAATGAGACCGTGTGAAGGATGCATCAACACCAATGTGCTTTGTCAGCCCATGCTTGACTGGTTCACTAGTAATCAATGACACTTATCACAAAAGAGAGGGGTAGGATTGTCACAATGGACACTGAGATCAGTTAAGAGCCATCGGCCAAATGATTTCGAGGTAGTAGCGCAAGAGCTCAAGCTCACCGCACTAGAGCGTGACACCGCAATCTGTTTTTTTTTGGATTTCCAGGCAATGAGCGCAGTACCAAGAGAGATACAGTAGCGAGTGATAGATCGACGATCAGCAGGATCACTCATCCAAGTGGAGTTAGAGTAAGCGTGGGGCTAGAGCTGACTTAGAACAGACGTTTGGACGCAGTTCCCCTCAAGTATCTTAGCACACGAAGAACATGACCGTGAGTGAATCGAGGCGGAGCACTGACAAACCGACTGAGCACATGAACAACATGAACAATGTCTGGCCTGGTGACAGTGAGATAAACGAGGCTCCTAACAAGCTGACGATAGAGAGAAGGATCTGTTAGTAGTACAACGTCTGTTGGTCGAAGCTGTAGGTGGAGCTCCATGGGTGTGACAGTATTGTGTGTATCAGTTGTACCAGAGTGAGCAAGTGGATCTTGGACGCAGCGATGTTGAGAAAAGACAGTAGCCATCACCATCAAAATGAACCTCAATCCCTGGAAAATAGCTCAATGGTCACAAGTTTGACATCATAAACTGTTCGATCAATTTGTTAACAAAAGCAACATAGCCCATGTCATTTCCTATGATTAACATATCATCTACATATAGCAGAAGCAAAGCACGACCCCGCTGAGAAGTGGGAATAAACAAGGCAGAGTCATGCTCACTTGGAGTGAAACCAACAACTCGAATCACAGAATTAAAACGCTCGAACCAAGCAGAAGGAGCCTACTTGAGACCATCTAGAAAACGCCTAAGACGACAAACATAGCCTGTAGGAGCCTCAACACCTGGGGGTAGCCGCATATAGACCTCATGTAGATCACTACGAAGAAATACATTCTTGACATCCATATGAGATATACTCCATGAGCGTACCGCTGCAACAACAATGAGAACGGACTGTAGTCATATGAGCGACTAGAGCTAAAGTCTCAGCATAATCTCGACCTTGAGCCTGTTGAAAACCTCTTGCAAAAAGATGAGACTTGTATCGCTCTATTGAACCATCTGACTTGTTCTTTACTTTGTACACCCACACGCAAATTATAGGAATAGCTCCAGATGGTAGCGGAACAAGATCCTAAGTACCTGTACACTCTAATGCTGTAAGCTCCTTAGTCATAGCCAACTGTCACTCACGATACTAGTCGCTTCGATAGGTACTTGCTCGATCATCGCTCTTGCACGAGAAAACCCCATCTCTCTGGTGCTTGAATAGAGGAACGATCATGTAGGACATACTGTGATGTAGTAGAACGATCGTCAGAGTCCATGGTACTGGCTCGAGGTCAAGTGGAGGAGAGAAGGACCGAGGATCAGAAATTTCAAGAGGAATGGAAGTCTGAGGATTAGAATTAAGTAATTAACTCTCTGTCGGTGACTAGTGAAAAGGAAAAGTGGAAGTGTCAGAAACTGGTGGAGCTGGTGGAGGCGGCACACTTGAAGGTGAAACCGTAGAGAGTTTATCCGATAAGGTAAGTCCGTGAAGGAATGCGAGATAGGCACAAAAAAGAAGTGGAATATGTGGAAGGAGTGAGATGTGCAGAAGGATAATAAAAGGGTCGACCCTCATCAAAGGTCACATCATGATATATGCGAATGCGACATGCTGAGGAGCCCTTATGCCTAGGACTATAACCTAGGACGACACACTCAACCGACTGAGGGCTCAGCTTTGTGCGCTTACGAGGTGTTAGAAGAACATATCAGACAACCAAAAACACAAAGATGAGATAGCGAGCTGGTGCTCTATACATGACCTCGCCAGGATACTTGCCCTAAAGCTTGGAAGAGGGCTGACAGTTGATGAGATAGACTGTCGTAAAGACTGCTTCCCCCCAGAAGTGAGGGAACAAAGGAGGAAATGAGAAGAGTACCAAGCAGTCTCAATGATGTGGCAATACTTGCGCTCAGCAATCTCGGATCCCGATGGATCGATAAACGACGAGATAGATGGCGCCACCGCCGCGTGAGGTCAACGGGCGGAAGGAGCAGTGGCAGACGGGCAGCGGCGAAGCGGGCATACGCCACTTGTGTCGTGGAGCGAGAGGAGGTGGGCGGTTGAGGAGGCACTGCTCGGAATCGCCGGTGGCCTAGGCCTACCGCCCGCATGCAGGTGCAGAGGATCACGGGACGATAGGAATTAGGGTTAGGTAGAAGGAGCTTTGATACCATATTAGTTTTAGGGAAAGAGAAGGATTTTGCTATTCACAATCGTGCATCTTATTCAATATTGAGAGGGTATATATAGACATAAGGTTACATGGGCCTCATGGGTTAAGAGAGAGTGAGAATGTACAAGACTCTTAACAAAGTGAACACATTTTTGCTACCAAGTGGTCATGGATGAAATAACCTGCTAGAGCTAAATAGCCCAGGTGTGTCTGCAGTTTGCAATGCCCTTATACAGTTCTATTGACTCAACAAAGATACGTCTCAAATTTTGTTCGTAAGATGCCTGTTTCAACTTTCAAGCTTTGATTTGATCAAATATCATGATTGATTCAAGATTTTGTCATCAAGCTGGTAGATATAGAGATTAAGTTCTTCGTAGACTATCCAGTTTGGTGTTGGAAGTGGGATTGAACACTTCAGTAAGGTCTTGATTGAGCGGAGCCTTCTAATGAATCTGGTTATCCCATGCCCACAACACCCATGGCTGTAGATCCCAGCATTTTTGTTTCTGACGTATTTCCCCCTCTTTGGTTATGTCCCTAGTGTGCACAACCACAACACTTGTTCATCTTTTATACCCTCTATGGTACTAACTTGAAACTGGACAAAGCTGACTGATTTCCTATTGATTTGATTTCGAGTGTTATAGCTAAAATGCTACTTTTAAGAGATGCCATTGTCATGATTCTTTGTTTTTTTTTGCTTGATTTACTGTGGTTTTTGCACTTTGTGAAACAATTAAATTTAGTTAATGAATTATGTATTTGACATATATTTGCTAATATTATCAGGAAAAACAGCTAAATGCAACAATAGCTGCAGATGATCAAAGCGGCAACACCGGGCAGGTCATCTTTCACTCATCACAGCCATGGGCACATTCCATGAGTCACACCTGAACTGTATATTTCATTTGTATTATGATCTTGCCGTTTGTACAGATGATGGATGGAACTCAAATAAATGTTGATGTTACTGCACCTGAGCAATAATTGCTCTAGCCTTGATATTTCTGAAGGTAAGTTTTCTTAGTCGTTTGAATCCCTTTTAACTCCTGTAAGAAACTATTTACATTGTTTTAGGAACACCCTGCTGAGTTTTGCATAATTGTTGTTCATATTACAGGCGGAGTCAGAAGAAATTGCAGCTAGACTCAGTGTTCCCAATACACACTTCGATTTGCAGTATGTGAGACCTGATTTTGTAATGTCGCATTATAGCCCGAATTTAATATTGTGGAGCGGTAATCTCACGATTTCAATATGAAATCTTAGTGTGGCTTTATGATAAATTGTTAACAGACTCACAGTAAATTAGTAGCATAAAACTAAAGAATGGTGTGATTTTGCAGAATACAACCTTCCAAAGATTGGATTGAGTCTCAAATTCCTGAAACTGTCAAGTTTGGTGTTTCCAATATGACTGAAGGGGCTATTGACAGTGATGAATTTGATGCTGAAGCCCTCTTTCAAGCTTATGTTAATATTGTGACTGGAGCATGCATTGCACTTGGTCAGTATTCAATATTTGTTTTTGAATCCCCCCGTCCCTGCTACAATTACTGTACTGGTTGCTACAGTGACTATGATTGACCTACCAAGCGCACAGCCTGTTGCTGCAGAATGCCATCTGATTTGCTAAACTGTCTCTTGATTATGTGCGGACTATGGGTTCATAAACTTTCCTTGTTAACGTCTTTCCTACTTATTGTAAAGAGTATTATACATTCTCTCTCTCTCTCCACCGCCCATGTGACCCACGAGCCCATGAGGCCCATGTAACAATGTTTATATATATACCCTCAATTAATGAATAAGTTGCACAGTTTTGAGTAGCCAAAGCCCTAGTCTCAAACTTTCTAACATGGTATCAGAGCAATCTCCAACCCTAATCCTCTTTCCTTGAGCAGTCGCTGTTGTCGTTGCTCCTCCACTGCGGGCGTGGGCCTCACCGCCGCTACGCTCGGCAGCAACCTCCTTTCTCTCTCACGCTCGTTGACATACCATGCCAACGCCGCCTCCTCGAGCGGCTCCTCACCGCTCTTGTGCCTCGCGTTGCTTGAGGCGTCCTCGTCGCTTGGAGCCCTCTGCCTCGTCACTTGAGGCTGAGCTCGAAGCTCATCGCCTGGAAGCCGCTACCTCTCCGGATCGGTGCCGCCGGAGCTCCTGATCATCGCTCGAGACTCCGGATCTACTCGGCTTGTTGCACGAGGCCACCACCTCTCCGGATTCGCGATCTTTGAAGCTCTAGATCGTCGCTCGAGCCTTGTCGCCTGCCGCCTCCGGATCGACCGCTCGGTTGTTGCTCGGAAGTCGCCACCTCTCCGGATCTACGTCGTAAAGGGAGCTCCAAATCATCGTTCGAGCCTCGTTGCCCATCGCTTCTCTGGATCTGCTTCACCGGAGCCCTTGCTCTCTTGCTCCGCCGACCCGACGTTCCATCCACAACGACCCTCCTGCTTGGTCCTTATCTGCTGGAGTTCGTCATCAACACCCACGACGACCACGATGACCCTCCTCTGCTTGGAGGCCGCTGGAGCTCGTCATCGACTCCTTGAGCTTGTTGTCTGGAGCTCGTCATCATCACTCATCGACTGCCTCCTCTGCTCGTCCTTTGTGCTTTCCTCTGCATTACTCTTGCTCCTGTCAGATGCTACTACTGTTGTCTTTCTACTATTGTTGTTCATTGTGCTGCTGCTTGATGATTGTGGTGATTGTGGTACGTCAAGATGGCCAAGTCAGACTCACTGTTTGGGGTTAGTTCATCTCTCGTGCTCATAGACATCAAGCTCGATGGTTTGAACTATCGAGCATGGGCCTTCTCAGTCAAGACTACATTGAGGGGTTATGGTTTGGCATCTCATTTGACCGACGATCCTCCTGATTCGAAGAAGGTTGATGCTGAGGTAGTAAAGGCTTGGCAGAAAGAGGACGATCGTGTCATGGCTAGCCTTGTCCTGAGTGTTGATGTTTCCTTGAGGATGAGTCTTGAGTATCATACGTCAGCCAAGCAGATGTTGACATACTTTGAGAAGAGATATGTTCAGTCCAGTGGTGCTCTTCGCTTCACATTGCTCCAGAACCTTCATAATATTCAGTAGCAGCAGTATCAGTCAGTGGAGTATTACAGTCCATATCATTGGCCCTCTAGAGTCTATAACACCGAAGGCTGCTACTGCTTTCCAGTCTTGTGTTGCAAAAAAGGAGTATGCTCAGCAGACACTCATGTATCAGTTTGCGATGGGGCTTCGATCAGAGTTTGAGCCTATTCGTACTCGGTTACTCAACTATCCTACTCCATCGACTTTAACTGAGGTGCTCTCTAGTTTGATTGCAGAGGAGACTCGTCTTCATTCGATTATGCCCACCTCTGGATCCTCACCATATGTTGTTCTGGGTCTCTCACAACGGTCTGGATCTACCAGAGCTACATCCATACGAGTGTTATTTTGTTCTCATTGCAAGAGGACTGATCATCATGTTGACAAGTGCTTCAAGTTACATTCAGATCAGCTTGTTGATTATCGTGCTAGACATCCTTCCGATCGTCGTCATAGAGCACCTATTGGGCCTCTGAGAGCACTTACTAGAGTAGTCACTGCTGCCACATCAACACCTACTGTGACTTCTTGATCAGTGTCTGCTATGGCTTGAGTTGTACCTTCAGCTCCTAGCACTGCTCATCCTTGGGTTTTGGATTAGGGTGCCTCTTTTCATGTTACATCAGACAGCTCTCAGCTTGTTGCTCATAGTCTCGTGACTGATGCTGCATATGTTCACACTACTGATGTTACACCTTGCTCTATCACCCATCAGGGCATTCTCTCTGTATCTCGCTTCTTTGTTCCTGATGTGCCTTTTGTTCCTCAGCTATCTATGAACATTCTTTCTGTTGGTCAACTTACTGATATGAACTGTTTTATTGGATTTGATGATTCTTCTTGTTTCATTCAGGATCGTCAGAGCAAAAGAGTGATTTGTTCCATCGCGGTAGAGGCTCTCCTAGTCTGTCTTGCGCACCTTACATCTTCCTTCCATCAGTACGTCGAAGGCCTTATTGTCTTCTGTTATTTCATCATCTCAGTCTCCTGTTGGTCTTCCTTTAGCAAGTGGCATCATAGATTTGGTCATGTCACTGTTAAGTCTAGTTTTCATTGTACTGGTTGTAACTGGGGAAACAAGTGTAACTTCCATATTCTAGTAGTACCTCTCAATCTTTTTGTCCTTTTGATTTGGTGCATTCAGATGTATGGGGTCCATCTTTTGCTTCGAATGGTGGTCATAGTTATTATGTCATATTTGTTAATGACCATTCTCGATATACTTGGATCTATTTTATGAAACATCGCTCTCAGTTGATTTTCATTTATCAGTCTTTTGCTAAGATGGTTCATACACAGTTTTCTTCTTCCATTCGTGTTTTTCGTTTTGACTCTAGGGTAGAATATCTTTTATCAGCCTTTCGTCAATTCCTTTCTTCTGAGTGCACTCTTCCTCAGCTCTCGTGTTCGGGTGCTTATGCTCAGAATGGTGTTGTTGAGCGCAAGCATCGTCACATCATTGAGACTACTCGTGCTTTTCTCATCTCCTTCTTTGTCCCCTCTCACTTCTAGGGTGAAGCGGTTTCTACGGCAGTCTATCTTATCAACCATCAGCCCTCTTCCAAGCTTCCGAGCAAATGTCCTGGTGAGATCCAATACATAGCACCTTCTCGCTATGCTCGTCTTCATGTCTTTGGTTGTGTCTGCTATGTCCTTCTAGCACCTCGTGAGCGCACAAAGCTGAGCGCTCAATCAGTTGACTGTGTTTTCCTGGGTTATAGTCCTGCACATAAGGGCTATCGTTGCTACGATCCATCAGCACATCGCATTCGCATTTCTCGTGATGTGACCTTTGATGAGGATCGACTCTTCTTTTATCATCCTTCTACTTGTACCACTCCTTCCACAGATTCCACCTCTTCCTTGTGTCTATCTCCCATTTCTTCACCAGACTAACCTTTCTCCAGCTACACTTTCTCTACCATTTTTTGTTTCACCTCCTAGCGCGTCTCTTCCATCAGCTCCACCAGTTTCTGACACTTCCACTTTTCCTTTTCACTATAGTTGCGGCCAGAGAGTTCCTTCTGATTCTCAGTCCTCCTCTCCTCCACTTGACCCTTCGGCCAGTACCACTGATTGTGATGATCGTTCTACTACATCACGATATGCCTTACGTGATCGTTCTTCTATTCAGGCACCAGAGAGATGGGGTTTCTCTTGTATAGGTGCAGTATTTGAGGCGAGTACCTAACAGGAGGCTGCCAATATACCTATGACAGAGGAGCTCACAGTATTAAGAGTGTACAGACACTTGAGATCTTGTTCTGCTACCATCTGGAGTTGTTCCTATAACTTGCAAGTGGGTGTACAAAGTAAAGAACAAGTCAGATGGTTCAGTAGAGCGATACAAGGCTCGTCTTGTTGCAAGATGTTTTCAGTAGGCTTATGGTCATGATTATGATGAGACTTTTGCTCCAGTTGCTCATGTGACCACAGTCTGTACTCTCATTGTTGTTGCAGCTGATGGATAAGTCTCTGTGTTGGCTTTTGCCGCCCTTCAAGGACAGCATCCTTGACTGGCGGTTAGCATCTCTTTTGGACAGAGCATCTTGGACTAGCTTTACGACTAGCTTTAGAGGACAGAGCATCTTAGACTAGCATATGCTTGGCATATGCTTGGCTGGTTAGCCCTATAAATATGTATCCCCAACCCCTCAGGTTGGCATGGCATTGTGAAGAGAAATATACAAGAAAAATTGCCCCATCTCTAAGTGTCATCCTCTCCATGAGAGTAAGGGTCTTGCTATCACCTCAAGCAAGAGTCCAGCGACTAACAAGTGGTATCAGAGCTATAATATCCTGTAGCCTGAGCATCTCCTGCTCATCTCCTTCTCCGACTCGCAGAGCGCCCCGGCCAGCAGCGCAGCGGCTCCGGCCGCCCACGCCACCCTCTCCGAGACGGCGGCGGCGGCTCGCCGGCGACCCTCTCCACGCAACACCCCCATGAGCGCCATGTCCGCAGGCGATCTCGGCCTTCGGTCGCCCGAGCACGGCGTCGTGGGCCGACGGCCGAGCTTCGCCGCAGCAACAGCGAGACAGCAGCGGCGGCAGAGCGGCGCAATGGCGCAAAGGCGCCGAGGCCGGCAATGGCGAGCCGGGCAAAGCAGCCAAGCGGAGCGGAAGAAGCGGCGGCAGCGGTCGCGCGCGCGGCGGCCGCAAAGAGGTCAAGGTCTGCGGCGGCAGCAGCAGCTCCATCTCGCCGATGAGCGCGCCGACGCGACCTTGAGCTGGAGAGAGAGGGCGGCGAGGCGAAGCGCGATGGCGCGGCGCGCAGACGCCCACGAGCTTGGCGGCAATCCGATCGGGCGCGGTCGCGCTGATGGCGCTCTCGAGGAGGCGCGACGGCGGTGGCGCTCTTGGAGGCGCGCCGGCGGTGGCGCTCGAGGAGGCGCGCTGGCGCTGGCGCTTGGAAGAGGCGCGCGACGACAACGGCGGCAGACGGGTCGAGAGAGCGCGCCTTCACGTGCGGCGTGGCTTCTCTCGGACCGGTTTCGTGGTTACCACGGGTTCCGTGTCGTTGTCGGGACGCCGCCCGGCGGTGGGTGGCCTACTCACCAAGGCCAACTACGCCGAGCGGGCGCGGTGATGAAGGCGAGGCTGTGTACGGCACATGTGGGAGGCGATGCAGCACGGCGACGCCGACTACGATCAGATCGACGGCGCTGGATGCCTCATCGCCGCAGCCCCGCCGAGATGCGCTTCGCTCTCCAACAAGCGATCGCCAAGGAAGCTTGGGACGCCATCGCCGCGCACGCGCATCGGCCGATCGCGCCGCGCAAGTCCACACCGCAGCACTTCGCGACGGAGTGGGAGACCCCGCCTTCAAGCGGCGAGGACGTTGATGACTTTGCTCTCCGCCTCAACACTCTGCTGCAGGTTGGTAAAGTTCGCGACGACACCTACGGCGAGAGAGAGCGCCGAGAAGCTCTTCATTGCCCCAGAAGTACAAGCGGATGGCTCGGTCGATCCGGTCTCTGGCTGGACCTCTCCACGATGTCGATCGAGGAGGCGATAGGTCGCCTCAAGGTGCGTCAGCGATGATGAGCCACGCCTCTCTCTCGGGATCCGTCATCATTGGCGGGAAGCTCCTCCTCGCTCGGGAGAGTGGGCTGCCGCCAAGGTGGCGAGGAAGAAGGGAGCCTTCTTCCACGACAGCGCCGCATGCGTGATAAGCACCGGCAAGCGCGCAAAGACGCCTGCATGGCGCGAGGGCGCCTTGAGGGTGATGACCGTGGGCGCGCGAGCGCGGCGCTGCTGCAAACAAGAGCCGCAGACGACGACTCTTGCTACAAGCCGCGGCAAGCAGTCGTCATCGGGCCAAGGATTGTCGGCGACCACGGCGCGGGCCAGCCCACGCCGCAGCGGCGGAGGAGGAGCATCCGGCCTGCTCATTGCTCAGCGAGCATCGAACTACCTCCGCGGCACCGCCGCAACGCCTCCACCTTGACGAGCCAAAAGCACACGCCTCTTCGGCGAAAGTTCCGACAACAAGAAGACCGACGCAGCGGTGCTCGACACCGCGACACCCACCACATGACCAAGCGGCGGAGTTCTTCTCCGAGCGTGACTCAGCGCTCGAGGCTCATTGTTTGGGGACGCCTCGCGTTGAAATCAAGGACGACGCCCGCTCTAGGATCGGATGGCTCGATTCTCCAAGGAGACACACAAGACTTAGGGAGATTGATGGATAAGTCTCTGTGTTGGCTTTGCCGCCTTCAAGGACAAAGATCCTTGATGGCGGTTAGCATCTCTTTGGACAGAGCATCTTGGACTAGCTTTAGGACTAGCTTTAGAGGACAGAGCATCTAGGACAGAGCATCTAGGACACAAAGATCTAGGACACGAGATCTAAGACAGAGCATCTTAGACTAGCATATGCTTGGCATATGCTTGGCTGGTTAGCCCTATAAATATGTATCCCCAACCCCTCAGGTTGGCATGGCATTGTGAAGAGAAATATACAAGAAAAATTGCCCCATCTCCAAGTGTCATCCTCTCCATGAGAGTAAGGATCTTGCTATCACCTCAAGCAAGAGTCCAGCGACTAACAGCAGCGGTACGCATATGGACTATATCTCAGATGGATGTCAAGAATGTTTTTCTTCATGGTTATCTACATGAGGAGGTCTATATGCAGCCATTCCCAGGTGTTGAGGCTCCTACATGCTATGTTTGTCGCCTTAGGCGTGCTCTATATGGTCTCAAGCAGGCTCCTTATGCTTGATTTGAACGTTTCAGTTCCGTGATTCGAGCTGTTGGTTTTACTCCAAGTGAGCATAGCCCTGCCTTGTTTATTCACACTTCTCAGCGGGGTCATACTTTGCTTTTGCTATATGTAGATGATATACTGATCATAGGAGATTACATGGATTATGTGGTTTTTGTGAAGAGGAAATTGAGTGAGCAGTTTATGATGTCCAATTTGGGACCATTGAGTTATTTTCTAGGGATTGAGGTTCATTCTAATAGTGATGGCTACTACCTCTCAGCATCGTTACATTCAGGATCTACTTGCTCGCTCTGGTATGACTGATACACGCAATGTTAACACACCCATGGTGCTCCACCTATAGCTTCAACCTAAAAACGGTGTACCACTGACAGATCATTCTCTCTATCGTGAGCTCCTTGGGATCTTTGTTTATCTCACTGTTACCAAGCTGAACATTGCACATGCGGTCCATGTGCTCAGCCAGTTTGCCAGTGCTCCCACCTCAGTTCACTATGGTCATGTTCTTCGTGTGCTAAGAGACTTGAGGGGGACTGTGTCCAGACGTCTGTTCTATGCTAATTCGAGTTAGCTACAGCTTCATGCTTACTCTGACTCCACTTGGGCAAGTGATCCTGCTGATCGCCGATGTATCACTAGCTACTGTATCTCTCTTGATACTTTGCTCATTGCCTGGAAGTTCAAGAAGCAGATTGCGATGTCACGCTCTAGTGCAGAGGCTGAGCTTCGAGCTCTTGCCGCTACCACTTCAGAGATTATTTGGCTTCGATGGCGCTTGATTGATCTTGGTGTACATTGTGACAATCCTACACCTCTCTTTTGTGACAATACAAGTGTCATTCAGATTGCTAGTGATCCAGTCAAGCATACGCTGACAAAGCACATTGATGTTGATGTATCCTTCGTACGGTCTCATTGTCAGTAGTCGACCATCGCTCTTAAGTATGTTCTCTCAGAGCTTCAAGTTGCATATTTCTTCACTAAAACTCAGACTCAAGAATAGTATCGGCTTCATCTACTCAAACTCAGTGCATCAAATTCTCCCGATCCACCTTGAGTTGAAGCGGGTGTTAAGAGTAACAATGTCTATATATATATATACCCTCAATTAATGAATAAGCCGATATTCTTTTGCATCAGCAGACTTTTGCTGCCATTTACCAGCATTATCAATGATTTTCAGGGCTCAGGTATGCAGGCAGCAGAAATGGTGATGCCCTAGAACTACTCTACACTTACGCTGTCAATTTTCTCAACGAGGTACATACATGTCTATGCAATGTTAATTCTCAAATGGTAATCGGGTAATATAGTTAATATTTTCTTATGCAGATTAAACACATACCTGTTCGAACTGCAAGTATATTACCAAAGGGATTGCTGCAATATGTTGATCGTGGAACTCTTGAGCTCTGCTTGCATCATATTGTTCTATCTCTATCTCTGGTTAGTAACATTGCATATATTGCTATTTTATGTAGAATTGGTACATCCTCGTAGTTGTTGTGTTGCACACATTTCATGAAGTTGTACATCTTTTATATTTTTCAAATACCGGTGATTATCATAATAAAGCAGTGCCCTTCATGTTTTGGTAATTTGTGTTTATCCTTTGTTCAGGTAATGGCAGGATCTGGACATTTACAAACTTTTCGCTTACTGCGTTATCTTAGGGGAAGAAGTTCCGCAGAGGGACAAGTGAATTATGGACTGCAGATGGCCGTGAGTATCGTTATTAGGTGTCATGAATAATTGTATTTTCTTTAAAATTAAAGGCCAGAAGACTAAGAACTGATATATTATTTTATTGCATATTTGAGAAGTATAAAGGGGCAATCTTTGGTTGTTGTGGTTCTGGTTCCTGGCGAAAACTGGTCAGTTTCCCGGAACTGCCCTGGGACCATTTCAACCGGTTCGCCCCCTAAAGTGCGTCTGTTTTGGGCTATGATTGATGTAATGAAATTTATATTTGGGATAACTCAAGAACAATGGAAACAATAAACAGATCAGGAGAAATCCAGAAACCTGCTGGTTTTGCCTGGTTTTATGGAGCCGGCCTGAGCCGGGATTTCTCCCGGTTCCCGGACCCTAAATCCTGGTCTTGACTTAAGTAGGGAATTGTGGGTGTATTTCTTGTCAAAAAGCAATATCTGCTGGTGCTACACTCATATGAAAGTTACACTAAAATAGCACTTTTATGACCGTACATTCCGATAGGTGCATAATGAATAGAAAAAGGAAGTTGTAATTTATTGCTTTCAGCCTGGTAATTTTCTAATGTTTTAAAATACCTAAAGATCATTCAACTGTGTTGATTCTGTTCAAGCTTTTTACTACAGTTTACCACATCTTGTTAGTTTATATCCAAATTTGTAAACTATACCGGGAGTCCAAGATATCATCTGGTTAATTCATCATTGTATGAAACTAAATCAGAAAGTCTGCTAATTGCAGAGAAATTACCTGTGCATTTTGACATGCTAATAGCTTGTTTTGTCACTTTGTGAGGACATGGGGTAATCTGGATGGGTAGAGCCTTCAGATCATTTACCTGTCTTATCTACAATGTAGGTAAGCTTGGCTATAGGATTCTTATTCCTTGGAGGTGGTACACACACATTTTCAACTTCGAATGGTGCAATTGCTGCATTATTGATCACACTTTACCCACGTTTGCCCACTGGACCAAATGACAATCGCTGTCATCTCCAGGTACTTCTCTTTCTGAATTATGGACTTTTGCTATATAATAGTTTCTCCTGTTGCAAACAAATTAAAGTTCTCTATATGGCACTGTAAGTAGGCATTCAGACACCTGTACGTATTAGCTACAGAACCTCGATGGGTTCAGACAGTAGATGTTGACACAGGACTTCCGGTGTATTGCCCACTTGAAGTGACAGTTGCAAACAGAGTATTATGATGAGACTAATTACTGCGAGGTGACACCGTGTCTTCTGCCAGAACGCTCAGCGGTATGTATAGTTGATTACAGCAATATTTGTTTGTTGAAATAATATGCCGAATAAAAATATAAAGCTTTCAGACAAGAAAACATATGTTTAACACATCAGATGTTGTAATAAGTTACAGTCAAGCTAGTGGTCTACCAAATTATTTTCTGCCTGTGAACTAATGGCATGTAAGACACTCAGAAATAACTTCTGGTATAGCTGGCCAGTATGTTTTTGTTATTTTGTATTGTTTTACTGCTGTTAGCATGAGTATTACTATTCGGAGAAATTGATTTTACTAGAGCTACAGATTTCTTTAATATTTGGAAGATCGCTCGTGCTCTTCCTGATCATATAAGCATGAGTACTCTGTCTGCATCATAAGCTGCATTTCATTCTGCTATTCTTTCAAACTCATAATTGGTACAGTTAATTATGAATTGGTGTACTTATGGTTTGATTTCTTTCTTCATATCCTCCGAGTAGTTTTCTAGGATGAAAACTAGATATTTAGTGAATGCTTAACTAGCAGTTCGGCACCAACTCCATTCTAGTTATTCACCCTAAACTTTTGTACGATTTATAACACTTTGCTGAGAGTCTTTCCCCCAGCTCCCCATCCTCAAGTTTGCATGTTGCGTTGATCCAAAAATGGTTCCCATGTCACATGTAGGCATTCTCGAGTTCACCTTCTTCATGCAACCCATTTTGCTATCAGTATGTCCAGCAAAAAAAAAAGCTATGAATTAAGGCTACTGATAAACAAATAAAGTAGGAAAAGCTACCTTGCAGAGGGGATATCAGGTGCAAAGCCCTAGTATGGTGTAAACCTGTGTGAACTTGCGCATAAGATCCCAAAAATTCTCAAAATATTAGCGTGTTGGCCTGTTGGGGAAAGGACATTGCATGATCCTGCAAACTTTCATGATCAAACTTGATAGCATTTGGGGGATACAAACAAAATTATGAATAGTGGTGTGTACTGTTAAATGAAATTCCTTTTAGTTACATGTCTGTTTCATTTCTTCCGAACGTTATAAACTTTGATCATGAAAATCAGGGTTGTAGAACATCCCTCCCCCTTTATCCACAAATATTTTGGAAATTTTTGGGAATTGGATGGAAAGTTCACACAGGTTTACACCAATGAATTGTGCAATCTAAAAGGCTAATTTTGTTGCAGCTGAAGAGCATTCGAGTTTGTGGACCTAGATATTGGCCTCAGGTGATAAAACTTATACCTGAAGGTACATAACTCATTCTGAATACTTGACAGTTGTTCAGAAAATACTTGTATAATATTTTTGTTCATGTCTTAAATAGACAAGCCATGGTGGAGATCTGGAGACAAGACTGATCCATTCAATGGTGGAGTACTCTACATAAAGCGAAAAGTTGGATCGTGCTCCTACTCAGATGATCCAATTGGATGCCAATCTTTGCTTTCACGGGCAATGCATGAGGTTAATGTTTTGTTACACTTCTGACATGCGCCTAATGTTTCAGGAAAGGCTACACATGTAATTTGACTGTTCTTTATCAATCTTCAGATTTGTGATACACCATCTGCAAGCTGTAGTACTCAACTAAACAGTGCTACTCGTAGTTCATTTAGAGTTGATCAGTTAGTAAGCACATTTTCAGCCAATCCAAGCTTGATTGCTTTTGCAAAACTCTGTTGCGAGTCATGGAAGGACAGGCAAGTGATATATTCTCTTTGATGTTTATCTTGTTTCTTATATATGCAGTGAAGAGCATTGCCAGTCGATCAGATGTTAAGCACTACATGTATGGCAATACGATTTGACCAACTTGTTTTTGTACTTCCTTGTAATGTTAACTTCCAATTGCAGATGCAATGGCAATTTTCAAGAGTTTTGCTCTCAAGTACTGTATGAATGTATGAGCAAAGATAGGCCAGCACTGTTACAGGTTTCTTACTGTAAACTTGTCTCGCATTTTGCTGTTTTCCATGCTTTATCAACCATCGTGTATTCAGTCATTTGTTATATTTGTCTTCCAGGTCTATATCAGTTTTTACACAATAATTGAGTCAATGTGGGAGCATCTGAAGATTGGGGATTTTCCTTTCTACGACTCCCTTTTCCTTTCCAGCTTGAAGGTTTGTACTTAGTGCTCTACATGACTTGTTCCTCTTGGTTACCAGGTTTAGTTACTCACGGTTCCAAAAACTGTTTCAAGCAAAAATTCCAGGTCCAGCCCCACTTCCAGAAACTGACTAATTTCTTCTTTTTGTTTGGGCCACCTTTTCTCTTTTTGTATTTTCCTTATTTTGTAAAGTTTCTATCTTCCCTACATGTTAGATGAAAACATCTTCCTCCACTAGATCAAAATTGCACATAGATGTGCTATCCTGGCTGGTTTTAGAGATCCCGGTGAATTGCCAGGAAACAGCTAGTCAGGATTTGGAACCTTGGTTCCTCTCAAATTGTGGTACTGTGCCTGTAACTGAAGAAATTCAGCATCACCAAGTTACCAATTTACCATATTATGCCATAGCAACTTCACATTCATCTTCTGTTCTGGTGTTGCTGTACCTTTTACTCAGGAAATGCCCAACTTTTGGTAATGTTACTATGGTTTTTCTTTCCAATACGCAGGTTGCATTGGCCTATAATGGAGCATTAGTTGATGGCAGAATCACAAATGGAGGCATTATTCAGTCCACGTTCTTGGAATCACTAATGAAGCGTGTGGAAGACATCTTCACAGAATTGCCGAACCTCAAGGACAACTTCTTCAAGTACTTGAGCACAGGCAAATGGCCTGATGCCCAAAACGACACGGTGCTCCTCTCTTGGTATCTCCAGTGGTACAATATCCCACCTCCCCATGTTGTAGCATCTGCAATCGAAAAGGTGAAGCCCAGAGCTCCCACCGGTGTGTCAATGCTCCCACTGCTTCGCCTCCTGCTGCCAACGACACACCTTGTGGGACTGATGGAGATTGAGAAGCTTCAGATAGCCACGGGCCCTATACTGAGGGTTGGGAATTGAAGCAAACAACGGGCCTTGTGCATACAGGTTTTGAAATGCAACACCGCAAATCATTGTGCAGTACAAGCAATAGCAGGCAGTGTGAAGCAAAGAACAGTTGATGACAATGGGGTGTGCAAGAGTGATTGCAGCACTTGTTCTGGATTTAGGGGCTTAATGAAAGGCAAGTTTGTACAGATTGTGATGATCCGTAGTTGAGCTGATTTATTATTAGGGATTTTGTGTCTGGTTAATTCTGATCATAATTGAGGTTCCCCTTTTCTGCTTGTTTTTTATCGGATAGCATCTTAATTTAGCGGAACTATGGTAGCAATGGACCTTCTTGCCAGTCAGGGATCAACAAGTTCATCCTCATATTTATTTTTATTTTTTTGAAATCAGTTCATACTCATTCTTGTTTCTATTCTGGGCGAAGTTTGTTTTCAGTATGTCTGCCTCCGGAAAGAGGGGAGGTGACTTTCTTTTGCGAGGGAGGGAGATGACTTAACAGCACTATTCTTACAGAATATCATGTTTTAATATGGTAGCCTTTTGTTTCCTGAGGACCGAGCCTTGCTCGGTTGGCTCGTTATGCAGTAACCCACTTGGGCTCGAACCTAGTACTTAGTGCGTCTTATTATTAATTTGAGAATAGGATCTTAGGTTTAGAATATACACGTGCATGCTTATTGAGTGGAAAGTGTGTGTCTGTGTTTATGAGGTTTTGTACATTTGTAAAATTCTCAGTGTTACGCGTATGTGATGAGTGACGTGTGTTCAGTGTGCGTTCATCTTGTACCCTAAAATGACCTTTTGTTTTCTGTAGGATGAAAGCGATGATTTAGCCGTTGCTTGAAGATAAAATGCTATGATTGTCGGGGTATTTTGTTCTGTGCATCCGTGCACTTCAAATGCTACTGGGAATGAATTGGGAACCGGACAAGGTCGCCAGGTAGGCTTGGAACTCTCGAGCTAGATCGAAACGACCGCGCGGCCATCGAGCGCCATCGCGAGCGCAACGACGTTGCCTCCCCAGCTTGCCGCCGGCGTACGGTATCCAGTGCCAGTTCAGTTGACGGCCATTTCATAAAAAACGGCACCTACACGTTACAACTTGCAAAGTATTTTTCTAACATATTGTAACAATCCAAAAATTTTATGCATTTGAAATTGTCTAAAAAAATATGAAAATTTTAAAACTTTTAAATGCTATTCGAGTTTTCTAGTTATTATTTGGAGTTTGCCGTATTTCGAATCCCTCAAGATACATTATTAAAAGGCCTATTGGCTGAAAACAAGAAGTATGAAAATAAATTAAAGCAATCATTGAATTTAAATCATCGAACCAGGAATTTGGACTGGAGTTTGAAGTATATTCAAAAGAAGAGGGAAAACAAAAAACCCCCAAGTTCGGTATTTGGGCTGACTTCTTGCCGGCCTATTTCCTTCTTTTCCTTCTTTTTCCTGGGCCGACCAACTTCCTTCCTAGCCCCCCAAGTTAGGTATTTGGGCTGACTTCTGACCGGCCCATTTCCTTCTTTTTCCCAAGGCCGACCAACTTCCTTCCCAGCCCTGTCTCATCGCCGCTCCTGTAGCCACGCTGCACCCACGCTGCTGACGCCACGTCAATCACCCGCTCCCGTACTCGCGTCGCTACTAGCGCCACACCGTCTGTCACGTCGTGCGCTAATGTTGCCGCCCTAGCCCCGTCGCGTTGCCATCCCATCAGCGCCGAGCTGCGCCTCGTCTCGCCCTATAAAACATGTAAGTCGCACCCTGGCCCTCCCTCTGCTCCCCTCTAGCTCCCCCAATTCCCCCCACTCCATCTTCTTCCCCGAACTCGCCTCAAGCCGTGCCGTCACCTTGCTCGTGCTGACCGCCACATCTGCCTCGCCACACCGGCCAAACCGATGACCTTTTTCCCTGATCGCCCGCATTATGGCATGTTCTAGGCTCCAAGGAGGTGTTCCCCTAAATCGATTTCGCTCTTCCTCCATGTGAGCTCTGCGCGCCATCGTCTTCCCTACCTCCGGTCGAAAGCCACCACCACCTCAACATTTCTCCCTGGTAAGCTTCCCCCTCAATTCCTCCCTCTTAGAGCATCCTCGCACCCTCCTCTATCCTCTCCCGCCACTCACTCGTGCTCTCCATCACCTACTAAGTTAGGCCCGTTCCATCAGGCATATAGTCGTACAGTAAGGCTCAGTTCAATAGCGCACAAAGTTAAGTCCTTAATTGACCAAGGCAAGACTTCCATTTTCTAACTAGGTCACAAAGATTGTCATTCCCATTCACAAAGTCTACCATATCACATAGTATCCACCACTTACCTCAGTCTAAATTCTTTCCCACCCTGTTGGCTTAGTGCAACACATGCTATCACAAAGTAATAACACATAGCACACACAGTTTTATCACAAAGTTCCATAATTACTTAGTCAAATTCATAATTACAACTCAGGTGATGATGATGACTCGTTGCATGGCTAAGCAATTGTACTCGCATCTAACCAACCCACGTTGGTGCTATAATATTACCAACTAATAACCAATCTAGGGTGACAAGGAAATATGACATACAAGGCCAAGGTGTAATAACAAATTAGATGATAACTATGCCCAAAAGCATTTAAATACATAATTAAAGTAGAATGCAATACTTTGAACAAAGTAATTTGAAAACTGGGTTCAAGATGATCAAAGGTATGACTTGCCTTGGAAAAGGTCTAAGTATTGGCCTTGATCTTGAGGTGCTCCTTCTTCACCAAAATTCCCCGACGTATCGACGTCTACTCGCAAACGAAACAAATAAACAAAACAAATAAATAACAGAGGTAAAACAAACTCCAAAAATTAAATAAAAATCTCAGATAAATAGAGCTCGAATTTAGATAAATTTAGGAATTTGAATGGGCTCAATCGGAGTTCGGATGTAAAAGTTATGGGCTATGGAAGATTGAAAATCTAAAGAAACCCTAATTTTGGATTTTCTGAATTATTTCTTAAAAGAAAAATCGGATTATTGCGCAAGCATGACGTCAGCATAGGGATTTCGGAAAAGAGATAAATAAAAAGAAAACACTGACATGTGGGACCCACATGTCAGAGACACGGCTCACGGTGGACTAAGCCCACCGAGCCTCGGGATCTGGAGATCGTGGACCGTGCCACGCGGTGCCGATGCGCAGATCGACGGGATGCCACGTAGGTGACACGTAGGCGATGGGCTGATGCGGCGCTGACGCGGCTACAGCGAGGGCAGCGGAGGCTCGGGAACGGCGACGGTTCTGAGATGCGGGCGACGCGTCGGTCCCAAAGATGGCCTCCACTGACGACGAGGAGGTCTGGAACGACGACAATGGCGAAGAGGTCCCTCGGCCGGCGCTGAAGACGAAGGCGGCGCCTAGGGTTTCTGGCGGCGCTTCGATGGCGGCGGCTAGGGTTTCGAGGGCGGCACGTCATGGGGTGCGTCTCACGGGGGTCCTCGGGGCCTTAAATAGCCTCGGGAGGCGTGTCCGCGAAGAACACGGCGCGGCGGCGGAGAAATCGGGAAGGAAGGTGGAGTCCGCTTCGGAGACGACGATGACGTGGCAGGGTGGGACCCACACGTCAGCGGCTAGGGCTCGAACGCGGGCGCGTGCGAAACGACGCAGCTGCGAAACAGACTCAAAAGATCGACCGTCCATCCAAGATCGAACAGCCCAAAATCAATAGGACGTTCGGACCTCCGAACAGATCACGCGCATCTAGCCATCCATTCTTGATCGAACGGTGGAGAATGAGCGGAGCGCTCAGAGAGAGAGAGAGAGAGGTGAGGGATCGACAGTGGGGTCCACTGTCGCGGAGGCGGCGCGCGGCGCGGCTGGGCACACATGAGTTGGGCCGGGGTTTTGGATTTCGGCCCGAAGCAATTTCTGAGATTTTAAATAGCTTTTCTATTTTATAAATTACCAGAAATTCAAATAAGCAATAGAAAATAGTAAATAAACTCAGAAAAATTCTACAAAAATCTAGAAAATATATCTGAGCACATAGAACCCAAATAAAATAGGTTTGGCTATTGTTCATGTTGGGATTATTCACATTAAATATTTTTTTATTGTAAAGTCCAATATTAAGCTTTTGAATTAAATTCAAATAAAACCAAATGGTGACTTTTCTCCCTACTAACTATTTAAAAGATTTTCAAGCTCAGAAAATTGGGATGTTACAGTTATGACCTAGGGAGGTCGTGAAAGTGAGTAGTGGTAGAAAGGACCAAGGAACTACTAAAGAAAGAACATGCTAGTTCGAACTAGGAGAAGCATCTGGGCCACTATAAACGTACCGATATGCTGCTGTGGTGATGAGCTAGTCGAAGCTGGTCCGGCAAATGTGGTCAACAACCGCAAGGGAGCTCCTCGCTATTGCAGTGGTATGAGGGCTGGGGACGAAGAGCAGTCTCTAGTCTTTAGGGCAGTTCCTATGGCGTCAACGGCCAAGGCGAAGATGAACAAGCGTTCGAGTCACCAGAGCTCAAGCTCGCTACAAAGGAAGGAAAGTGGGACTTGGCACTGGAATGGCGGAAGAGGTGATGAGGGGACCTAAGGCTGCTATATATAGGCGATTTGGTACAACCCGACAAGGTGGCATGGTGGTAATGTTGACAGGGTGGGTGGCACAGTGCCAACAATGGGATGGCTGGGGTGACTGCATTTAATGGCTGAATGATAGCTTCACTAGTGCACTGAGTGATGGGGGAAAGGTGACGCAGTTGCCCCGATTATATAGCCCAGGGTCTGGCTGCACGGCTTGACCAGTTGCTAGCCGGAGGAACAGCCATCAAGAGAATGGGAGGGGTAAAGGTCTTAAAGTGGTTTACATGACACTGGGACTTCCTAACTTGGGGCTCTCCAATGTTGTCACTCTTTAAGTCGCCAAGAAAATATAATGCAGTCCAAATAAGACTTGAAAAGGCAGTCAAAAACGCATCAATAGTTGTTTCACCAAAAAGTTTCAAAAATCCCATATTTTTACCTTTATGAGTTTTTGGGCTGTTACACACCTACTTTTTGAAATGCAATTATATTGTTTTCGATTATGAACTTGCATCTCTATGCTTTATACAATTATGTTGACGTAGCTCGTAGTTAATACCTTAATGATAATTGAGTATATTCTTCCCATCCTTGAGCTTGGACACTATCCTTTGTCACCCTAGTAATAATGGTATACATGACTAGTTACTGAGTCCGTATCTAAGTGCTATGCTTAGCCTTGCTTAGATACATTGACATGTTGGCATTAATTTGCCCCAACATTATTCAAAACTCAAAACTAGATTTGGGGTAGTTGAGGTGGGATCCTGACTGGTATGTTGAACTAGAAAAGAATTTCAAAACAAAAGAAAACCAAAAGTGGATTTCGACTTGGGTGACTGGAAAGCGTGGCAAGTGCGGATAAGAGCACGAAAGAGTGGGTATGGAGAAGTACCACCCAAGTCAATTAAGAACCTGGATCTTGTGATGACCTCTCTTGTAAAAATAATACAACCACAAGTCTATAATGGGTACGACTTGGCTGATTAATTTGTTCGTCCCAGCGTGGCTTCACCATTGGTGAGTTTGTGGCGTGGTATGGGTACAAGCCATAGGAAAACCACACGGTGCAAAAGGGAGACCAACCGGGAGCACAACCCAAGCACCTAATACCTGCGGGTGGAGTTGCGTTGAGCTGGGGCATTGTAAAGACCTTGTGATGATTATCTTAGTCTCACACCTACTGTCATGTGTTGGCAATGTAAGACGATTGTCTCTTGTGGGTAAAGTGTCCAAACTCTGCAGAGTGTAAAAACTATCTAGATAGTTGTGCCCACGGTTATGGACGGTGCCAAGAACTTACTTGAATTAGCTTTCACTTTTATAAAACAATTTGTGGGTGAGATGAAAAGTCGAGTAAGAGCCCGAGGATTTGGTTTGTCCTGGTGGTAGCTAGTGGAAGGTATCGGGTGTATGCAGCCAGGGATTGCAAGAGGAATGCAGCCTAGGATTCACGGCCAGATACTGCCTGGAATTGCCCGGTGATACGACTTGGATTGGCGGGGGAATGTACCTTATAATTCACGGGTGGTGTGGCCTGTGTCGATAGGGGCATTCATGCTGGGATTGCTAGGGGCATTCAACTTGTAATCCGAGGGTACTCAACCCGAAATTGCCAGGAGTAGTCCGCCCGAAATTATTGGGTGCATGAGGTGAATGGAACTGATATCTATGTGCAAATGGATGGAACCTTTGGGTACTGTTCTCCACTAGAGGTGGATGAAACATTCGATACTATTATACAAAAACACTAAATTTTTTAAAACTTGGTTTAGTCAAAATGTTAGGTTTCAGGACTTGTCTACTACTTAATCTATTTTAGGACTAGCATTATGCAAATAAAAGAACAACAAGTCATCCCTTTGATCAACCTTGCATATTATATCATTATATTCTGTGTGGTGGCCCGTTGAGTACGATTGTGTACTCATACTCGCTTAATGTTACCATTCAGCAAGTAAGAATGAAGAAGGATTCGTGGACGTTAATCATAATTGTCAAGACAAGAGATCGAGAAGGCTAGGGACTAGGTCGCGAGCCCTAGTCAATTGCCTATGGGTATATCCTGAGGGTTCCATGTGTTGCATTTTAATTCTGCTTCCGCTGCTGATTCTTTAAAGGTAATTGGCCTGGTCGGCCATTCTAAAAGTCAAAAGTTGTAAGGTATATTTATGCTTTGTTTATTATTATGCATTAGCTCTACATTTTCGAGATATGTGTTTGATGTTCAATGATGTAACTATGGGCACTAGCTACTGATCTAGGGACTGGTGCTTTGAACAAGAGGATTCCCAAATGGAAATTTTAGGGTCTGACGCATATTATTATTTTTAGTCACAACACCGATCTAATTGCTTTGTCCTAGATGTAAGCCTGTAACCACTAAGAACCGAGCTCAGTTGAGGAGAGTTGCAATTGTTTCATAAAGAAAACAACGCACCTCTTGAATCTTGTGTGGTTATTTAAGGCTGGAAAGGCATTCATCTCAATTTGTTTTCTACACTTTGTTTTGGAGTAGATTTGGAGTCATCGTAAGGCTTACAACCCCGTTACAGGTTCAAATCCCGAAGAATTAAGTGGGTATTCCACACAAATAACTCACCAAACATATGATTAGTGAGAATCAAACTCTCATCATCGAGAGAGACAGGGAATCGAACTCGATCATCAACTAGAAAACAGGTGTCAAAGCGCTAGTCTATGCTACGGTTGGCGATTTGGAAATCCATATGAGGGCCTCTACCATCTCAAATTGTTCCAAATATGATCAATCCAAATCCCATATGATAGCTCACATGAGAGTTCACATATTTAGTAACTAGAGGATGGTTAGTTTGCACTATTCACATTGTTTAACTCTTGGAAGATGGAGCAATAAAATTATGTTAGTCGCTAGCCACGCTGTAACATCCCAAGTTTTGGCTTATGTTTCAAATGTAAGAAAATGAGTAGAAATTAAAACTTTTCTCGACATCTTGCAATTCTTGTATGTTCTAAAGAATTCTTGCAAAAGAATTATGGGATTACAAGTCACAAGTCACTCGATCGAAAACCTTGTCTTCCAAAAACATTCTTGTCAAATCTTTTGATCATCTCCGGGAAATATTTTTTCCAAGTTCTTGGGATGGTATGTGACCCCTCTGGAAAATTTCACAATTTTTAGAAATTGTTTGAACATTTTAAGAGGCCGTCAAACCACTTTGACCCTTGGTCAAAACCCTAGCTCGGCACCTTGGGAAATTTCTGGGAAAAATGCTCAGCATAAAAACCTCTAGAAATTTTCCACAAGGTTCATCTAAAGGTTAGCAAGCTACTGTAAAAATTTCATAAATTTTGGAATTAGTTTGCTATCTATAAAATTCCTCAAAGTTCTCACCAAATGAAACCCTAAGTCAACCTTGGGTTGGGTTTGAGTCGACTCAATCATGGTTGAACCCAACCTCCCGGACCTCCTCCGGATCTCCGAAGACCTCCTCAAACCACGTTGGTATTTTTGCAAAGACCACCCCACCGGCTTTTCGCAAAACAACCCATAGGACCTCCTTTGCAATTTTTGCAAAGACCACCTTTAGGTATCCTCAAAGACCTCCTCGACCACCCCTAGCATTGGGTGATCGTGGGCCGCCTATCTTCAGATATGGGGCTCGACCTCCCTAAGTGTTGGGACCTCGAGTCTCACTTAAAATCGGGACCCTTCATTTCAAATCCAACCACCCGACCTCCCAACTCCAATCGAAGCCTACCCCAACCATTATGTTCTCTTGATGGTCCTCCTGTGGTTGTTCATCGACGGTGGGACCTCGGGACTGGTCATCATCGCTTTGTGCATGCGTGTGTGCGAGCTACAGCAGCTTGGAGCAGCGCTTGTCAAATCATGTCCTTGTCAACGGCTAGCTCTGCAAACCTTTAATGCATGTCAAGACCTTTTTCCAAAGTCCTCTTTTCCACCGCCTGTCATTTCATGTACTTCCATGGCAGGACTTTTGACTCGAGTGCACCGTGGAGCTCAACCTTGCCCCACTCCTTTGCTCTCTCGGCTTAAATGAAACTCTAAGCTCTCCTTAGCTTCTCTTAGACACCTTTGTGCCCACTGAGCTCCTTCTCTCTGTGTTCTTGTGCTCGAACACCCAAGACCTCCTAGCCACCATTGCCTGGGCCTTGGAGCTCCTCAAGCCTTCAGAGGCTCCAGTGGTTCACTTGGGATTCTTGTCCTGTCAACTAGTTTATTTGAATCACCTTGAGCATTTCCCTAACTTGCCTGCTTGGCCTCCTCGTGATTTGGCAAAGTGGGAACTTGTTCATTGAAGCCGACCGCTTTCTTCCCATCTCCGGCAAGACTTTTGTCGCTAGAGCTCCTCCGACGACTTCTTTGACCTCACCGTCCTCGTGTTAGTGCCTTGGTGCTTGAACTTCCGCTCGCTGGTCGAGGCCGCTTCTTTGTTGTCGCTTTTGTACCTCCGCGGTCATCTCGCCAGCCGGTAGGGTGAGCTTTAGCTCTAGTTTTTGGCACCTTTTGGTCCTCCTCGTTATTTAGAGTTCATCCTTGTCCTTGGTTCCCGCCGACGTGGACCACGTCACCCGCGGTGAGCTAATAACCGAACTCGTGATTTCTTTGTCGTGCCGTACCCGGACAAGTATTGTAGCCTTTTGTTTAGCATTTAAGTTGTCCGAGAGCCCAATCATTAGTTTTAATGCAACTCTTGTCGGCAGCACGTGCGTCCCGTTAAAGTCTCCAGACCACCTAAGGCAAATCTAGACCGTTAACGACCTCCTAGCATTAGCCCTTGGCCTTTAGATCTTCGTGTGTAAAGTCTTTAGGTTCCAGGACCTCCTCGGTTTCATCTCAGCCGTTGAGGACCTCCCTAGGATTAGATCTGGACCTTTAGATCTTTTCGTAAAACCCTTAAAGCGCTAGGACCTCCCGGTTAGATCCTAGCCGTTTAAGACCTCCTAAGCTTGATCCGAGCCGCTAGGACCACTCCCGCACAAAAGACCTCCTCGTGGTCTTTTGTAAAACCACCCCGAGCCACCCATCGAGGTCATCTTTGCAAAAGACCACCCCGGTCTTTTGTAAAGAAAACCTTCAAAACTACCTTTGGGGTCCTCTTTGTAAAGACCACCCCGGTCTTTTATAAAGACAACCCCAACCTCCTCCTCAAGTCAACTGGCCGTTATGACCTCCCCGGGAGATCTTAGCCATCGGGTCCTCCTCCGCTAAATCCTCACCCCAAGACCTCCTCAGAAATCCCAACCGCTAGGAACTCCTCCCGGTTCATCTCGACCGCCAAGATCCTCCTCCGTGAAGACCCTCGCTCTTAGGACCTCCCCGACAACTGGGTGCCCAAGACCTCCTCTCGTAGATCTTGGCCGCCCTGCACGCCCTCCGTTATGTCCTTAGCCTTAAGACCTCCTCTCACCGGACCGTTAGATTTAGATCTAACAGGCTAGACCTCTCAGAGATCTTAGCCGTCAAAGACCTCCCTCCTTCAGATCTCACCGTTCCGACCTCCTCCGATTAGATCTTTATCTTGAGGACCTCCCCGTAGCTCTGGACCGTTGGATTTCCATCTAACGGCCTAGACCTCCTGGAAATCTTGGCTATTAAGACCTCCTCGAAAAATTTTAACCGTCCAAGACCTCCCCCAGCAAATCCCAACCGTCTAAGACCTTCCTCCGTAGACCTCCACCTCAAGGACCTCCTTCGACAGATCTGGACCATCAAGTCTGGATCTAACGGCTAAGACCTTCCCTAGGCGCGATGAGGTCTTGGCGCCCAAGTGCTCGTGGTGGAGTTCGCGCCTGTGCTCGTGTGCCGTGTGATTTTTGATCAACGGCCCACGACCTCCCCGTCTCCTTCAGTTCTTTTAGACCTCCCGTGAGCTCCAAATTTTCAAAGTGTTTAAACGTTCCAGTTTCAAATGTGAATAACTGTTTCGTTTTAACTCTTTTTTGAGAAATTCAAACTGTGTTAGATCTGTGGTAAGATGAACTTTAAATTGAGTATGATTTTGAACTCTTTTCTGTAGCAGAAAATAGTATAAACTAGGTTAACTTGTTCTAACCTAAAATGTGGTCTAAAATTCATTGAAATTTGTAAAATGCATAACTTATTCTCTGTAATTCCAAACTGAGCAAACTAAATTTTGTTAAAACCCACTAGGAATGTACTGAAGTGTAGAATAGACCTTAATATGATCCTTGCCACTGAAATTAATGATCTACTAGTTTTAGAACTTAGAAAAATCATAACTAATTCATTATAACTCCAAATGATGTAAACTCAACTTTGCTGTTCTTAGGATGACATTATCTACCTACCATAAAAATTTCAGACCTTAGATCATTCTAGAAAAATTTGCCATGAACAGTACCAATAATTAATTTAATTGAATTAATAGGTTGAGAGAACTTAGTTTAGTCATAACTTTTTCATACCTAATCCAAATGACTTGATTCTTGTTCCTAAATTTGTCTAACATCTTAATCTTGCTGCTGTATAAATTTTATGGTATTTGGAGAACTTTTACTGTGGAGTTTTATTTGGAGTTCTTGTTCTTATTTGGTTATCGCCTTTTCGCGTTAGGTTCTGAAGGAATTATTGAGTACGTGAGTGAGTCCTCTGCAGCAAGAAAGTGATCTACAGCAAGGCAAGCAGTTTGATCATGTTAATCCCAGTATTTTAAGTATTTATGTTGATTACAAATTCTATGTATGCATTGCTACTTTGTGTTAAACTATTATCGTTAGTTGATCTAGTAGATGCATTCCCTTAGGCAAATGATTATTCTCTACTACCGTGAGCCTAGGTTATTGCTGTGATTAGAGCTCGTTGGATGAACTCTTGTCACTTAGTAGTTGCGAATTAATTGCTTAGCCATGCTTAGCTCCCGGTAGAAATGGGCGGTTATCGACTTGTCGATAACCTTAATCACATAAAACTTATTATTACTTATGATTTCAGCCTTGTGCCATGTCTACTTACTAAAACTGAAAACAAAATGATTTAGACTTGGGCACAATGGTATGTTGGTGTGCTTTTGGGTGTGACTGGAATGGTGCCCAAGTCAATTAAGGACCGAACTTCTTGTGAGTATCTGTTATCTAGGCATTTTGTGCGTGCTAACCACACTAGAGGGTATGGGACCTCTCTTGAATTAGTACTTTGGGAGGCATTAATTAATGAGTCGCTGGCTGTAGTTTATAGAGAAAAAGGATCACAAAGGCGTGACCGGGTGGTTCCTTTCTAGGTCCTCCACCCGACCGGGTCTTGCAAATGTCCCGCTAGCTTTACCCTAAATGGCTAATGACTCCGGCTTTGCTTGACTCCACCACAACGTGTGGTCCTAGTGGCCCATTTCACGCCTGGTCACTAAGGGTTAACCCCATACGTGCGACTTTAATTAACGCATTCCATTGGAAACGCCTCGTAGGACTTAGCTGTGCTGGCATACCAAAGGAAGTGTGCTTAATAGCTTGGCAAAAGGCGATGCAAGTGTGGGTACATTGGTACACCCCTGCAGTGTTAAAACTATTCGAATAACCTCGTCCTAGGTTATGGACACGCTTGGGTAAGCTTTTCAAGAGTTAGACTACAATATTTTAATTAAAACTTGATGGGTGGTACGAATCTGGGATTCGTGCTATGTGGGGTGGCTATTGGGTTAGTCACCAATAGGTGGTTACTCTTGTACTTATTGTATCTCGTGTTATTTCATTCAATAAAAACTGATTGCAAACTTGCTTTTGAAATGTACTACATTATTACAAATAAAGTTGGCTTTGTGCAAAATGAGACATACAGCCTCCACTTAAATAAGATTGCATGTAGCCTATTGATAGGTCTGCTATTCCACACGTCAGTCTTGCGAGTACATTTTTGTACTCATTTGCTTTGCTTATTTGTTGCAGAGGAAGAAGTTGATCCCCAAGGGATCGACTTTTGTGAGAATTGCTGCGGTATGGACGACTAGCTTGGCGGCCCGGTCGGTTGCCTTGTGGGTTATGGCTAACCGGTTGGATTTTGTTTATAGCTATCTTATGACACTTTTGCTTCCGCTGTTAATGTTACTTTGATGTCGTTTGGCCGGTCGGCCTTCTTGTGTAATGACCCTATTATGTATGTCTTTTGTTAGGATTAATGTTATGTGATGTATGGAATTGATGCGTGATTTTGTAACGGAGTGTGTATACTGCATTTCTGGGAAGTATACATGTCTCGGGGCTTGGTATATTTGATTTGTGATGCTAGAGTCAAGGGAAGACTAAGCATTACAAGCCAAATAAATCAGGGTCCTCACACACGCTATACCGTTAGAATGCATTGTAGAAATTTCATAAAGTTCCATTTGATGATATAGGTTTCATATATTTCAACAAGTTTTAGATCTCAAGTTTGACAGGTTTTGGCAAGTTCCACTAAGTTTCAAGTTCCATATTTAAGAATGTTTCAATAAGATTCAAGTTCAACAAGACCAAGTTTCAACAAAATTTAAGTTTCAAAAAATGACATGTTTCAGCAAGTTTCAAGTCTGAAACATGAGGTTTCACAAAAAAGTTTTAGAAACTGACACATTGAAACTTCAGGTTTGAAGAGTTTCAGAATTGAAACTTGAGGTCTCAAAAGCTGGTTCCAAGATCAAGCTTCAAGCTTCATGAAAGAATTTCAATGTTTCAACCAAGTTTCAGCCACGTTTCAAGATCGAGTTTAAAAGTTCAAAGAGTTTCAAAGCACGTTTTAGAGGGTTTCAAAACTAGAGCACAAGTTTGGAAGTTGAAACTTCATGTTTCAGAAGAGTTTTGACTGAGTTTCAACACAAACTTCAATTTTCAGAGAGTTCCATACAAAAAGTTTCAATAATTGAAGCGGGTTTTAAGAGTTTCAGTCAAGTTTCACAAAAGGGCAAAAAAATCAATCAAATTCACAAAAAAAATTGGAACCATTGGAGAGCCGCAAGGAGATTGCTAACAACGAAAACATTGACAAGCCGCATGCTGCCGCACTTGCCTGCAACCACATGGCCACTCTCCCTCGTGCTCTCCTATAGCCTCGCGCTCCCTGCCACGCTCGCTGGGTCATCGCGGCTTCTCGCCATGATCCCGCGTGGCCACACGGCCGCGGGCCTCGTAGATGGGAGGAACAGAACCTCCATTAATGTGTGTTACGATCCCACTTGATGACACAAATCAACACCAATACAAGAGCAAGTTTGCCAATCCAAACACATGGTACAAGTACTTGAAGATACAAATTGGGGAGAATAGGAAGCAAGGATCGGGAGGAGCAAATCAAGTTGGGAAGGAGAAGCAATTTGGGCTGGGAAATCAGAGAAAGAAGTTGGAGGGGGAAGGAACAGAGTTTGGGGAGGAAGAGAGCCGAGGCAATGCCTTCTATAATTTTCTTCTGATCTTTGATGCCTTTGTTCATTGCAGTTGCTTTCTTTTGTAGTGTCAATGCATCCACTTGTTGTTTGGGCTTGGCCACCCTCCAGTCAAAGGATCGCCCAGCCCATGACACACACCGCCCACTCTCATACTTAGGTTGGTCCACAACATCCCTCCCTCCTTGAATTTTGGCTTGTCCCCAAGCCGACGCCATGAAGTCGAAAGAAGCTCCAAACCACGAGGATTCCACAACATCGGCAATTCCCTTGCGCACCAACTGCCATCTTGAGCCATCAACCTATAAGCACCTGGGAGACTATACTTGCCCAAGGTGGAATTAAGTAAAACTTTCTCCTTTGGTGTACACCACATAAATGTGTCCACAACATCTGCAAGCCAAAAGCTCCCTAAGAGAAACTGAGAGTTGTGTATGACTGCTGCAGCCACCACTGGTAACTCAAAACCTTTCAATAGCTCTTGAAATCCCTTGAAGTGAGAAAGCAGTAGATAGAAGGCCAATCTTGAGCCACGGTATAGGCTCCCAGCCCATTTGTAAAACTTTGCAGCATAGCCTTCATGTGATAAAGATGGGCGTTCATGGTCCTAACCTGAAGTCCCTCCACATCAAAATGGTGTTGATGATGTTGATGCATCCCACCATTAAGATGTTGTCTCACTTCTGTAGTTGTCCTCTTCATAGAAGCAACAGTCTGAAGGTGAATCCGATTGGTGCGAAGTTCTAATCTTGACTTAGTTACTCCTTCCTCACAGAAATACACCAGCAGAATTCTTTGAGCCTTTGGATGAGTATGCAAGAAGACCTTATTTCAGTATTTTGAATTAATCCTGCTACCACCCTATGCACTAAAACAACCACTGGAAGTGTCCATGCGAATTGATGACCACCCAAAATGAAGGATCAGGCAAGACAATGACATTCTCCTCGTAGTGCCAAATCAATTTTCCTCTTCTGCCAAGCAACTGCATATATTTCATGCCCTTCCCAAGTTCTCCAATCAAAAGTCGCCCGCAACTAAGGAGCATTCTAGAGGCAGTGGTCATGGGAGCATTGGTTGCATAGTAAAAATAGAAATAAGCGTAATACCAGCTCCCATATTACCCACTTTCTTCAGCTCATGAATTTCCCACTTATTAGCCTATGTCGCCTTCTAAAGTAGGCGGTGGTTCATTACTCTCAATCAAGTCAAGGCGATTTCTCCTGAACTGGAGTTGTGCCCAATTGCATATCTGTGGATGGAGATCTTCAACAAGCCCCAAACTGATATGGGACAAATGATGCTTCTCGACAACCAATTTTGTACTCTGATGCCTTTGGTCTGGGCTAGCTTGAGCAGGTGGTCGCCATGGCCACTTCAGCTACGTTCTGCCTCGATTACACTGGAATGATTGCCATGGCATTGGCCATAGCTCATCTCCACCATGCTTCAGCTACATTCCTGCTCTATAGATGATGAATGACTACCATGGTGTTGGTCGTAGTTTAGTTCCATCTCCCATGGTCTCCACTCGCACGGGTGGCGACCATGGTTGCCACTCCGTCATCATCCTTGATGGTGGCCACATCACAACTGTATTCCTAACAAGCCTTTCATCAAACAACTTGCGTGTGCCATGGAGACAAAGGAGACAGCGGCAACTAAGCTCGCTACCATAGCCAGGGGAGTTGGTGGCGATACCGCTCGGTGTGGAGATGGGGTTGCTTGAGTGAGTGCCGATTGGAGAGGTGTCCAGCTGCGTGACCAAGACCGGATGGGCGTTGGCGTTGGACACCATGGTAAGTGGTGGTGCGGGCCCAGATAGGACCCGGTAGGAGTGAAGACGAACGCTAGTCCTACGCTCAACCATGGACAAGCCTCAGAGTTGACATCGGCGTGTAGGGGCATTTGGCCGAACAGCTGGTGCGCGGTGAAGTCACCAATGTCGGTGTGCACCAGAATTGCAGCCTTCGATAGTGCGAGGTCAGAGATGGCGAGATTGAGCATGGCGGTGGTTGAGGGAGAACTCGGGGTTGTGGCTAGCATGTGAAAGCATCTAGGCCCCTAAAAATGATTTTGGTAATTAATGACAACAATGTGTTAAGGGACTAACATGTGTGCTTAGATGTTTTAAAGATTTAGTCTCGGATTATGGATGACAACATGGAAATGGCAATACAAAGACAATAAAGGATTGGCAAGGCTCAAGGCAAAGGTATTTAGTAGCCTAAGGACCCTTCTATAGATTTTACCAGTCTTGGTGTTTGGTGGAAAGACTAGATTTATAGGCTAGATGCCGCACTATAAAGATGGATCATGGCCAGTAGCTTGAAATCTTATGATGTGTCACTTTAATCAACTAAGAGTCATGCATTGCATTTAGAACAAGTCTCTGAAAAATTATCAAGAAAACGATATGACCACACTGAAGAGTGGTACTACATGAAGCGGTAGAACCGATTTCTAGTTGGCGGTACGTTATTTCTAGAGAGCATCTTTTTGGGCGTTTTTTCTCCCTTGGAAAATAGTAGTTCCGATTGAACCGAGTGGTACTACCGTCGTGCGGTAGTACCGAGCCATGTGAGTGCGGTAGTACCTGATATTAACGGCTAGTTCAGAAGCATTAAATGAATAGCATACTACCGTTGGGACATAGATGCGGTAGTACCGGCCGATCCATGGCGGTAGTACCGCACCTACTGATTTTTTGGGGATTCTACCCCAAACGGTCGAATTTGTGGTTGGGGGCTATAAACACCCCCTCACCAGCACCAAGCTAAAGATCCCTAACCTCATTGAATATCCTAGAGTCATTGGTGCACCCTCTACTACTGATTTTTCTCTTATTTTCTATTTTGAGGTGGTTGAGAGCATTCAAATCATTTGCAAGAAGTTGTGATTCATTACTCTTGGTGTTTGCTGGCACCTAGACGGCTTGAAGGAAGTTTGTGTGGTGATCTCTTCAAGAAGGTTGTGAAGAGGCCCGGCATCGGTTGTGATTGGTTTGGTGCTCACCATCTCCAGAGTGGAGGAAGATAAACCTTAGTAGATTTGAGGTTCATTAGCCCCAATTCGTGGAGCCAGTCCAATTCATTTGGGCTTACCTCAATGTGGACTAGTGAAGACCGGCAAGTCTTCGATTACACAGAAAAACATCGATTGTCTTCATTACGGTTATCTCATTTGTCTTTAATATTTTCGCATTTATATTTCTAGCTTCTTTTTTCTGTAGAATTGCTTAGCTTAAATTGTTTATAGTATTGACTTAGGCTTGGCGTGACTTAGTAAACTTAGAATTTATCTCTTGGCTTGTGCTAGAATTTTTTAATTAGTCCATAATTGTTAAAATTGTCAATTAAAGCATAAGATTTTTAGAAACCTCCTATTCACCCCCTTCTAGTCAGTCATCCTTAATCCTACATCATGCATGCAAACATCTGCATGTCGGTGTCGTCGTCAAAACAATTCATCAAACACCTAGTGGGTGTTGCGGTGTCCAGCTTGTCAGTGGTGAAGGACTTCGACGAGGAGACGTTCGCGGGCTCCGCACGCGCCCGGATGGTTGTGGTCACACCCCTCCAGAGTAGGGACACGGCTGCGACCTTGGTGTAGCCAGCGTTGGGGTCGGGGATCAACGTCGAGCACTGGGTAGGCGACTCGGGGGCGAGGGCGTACATCCGACGGGCGTCGCGGTGTCCAGCTTTTCGGTGCAAAGGACTTTGACAAGGAGACATTTGCAGGTCGTTCATGGGCTCTGCATGCGCCCAGATGGCTGTGGTCACACCCGTCGAGAGCAGGGACACGGCCGCAACCTTGGTGTAGCCAACATTGGGGTTAGGGCCCAAAGTCGATCACCTGGTGGGCGACTTGGGGGACGAGCGCGGCATCTGCGCATGGAGTAGTTGCCACCACGACATGGTCCATTGCAGCGACGGGGGAGGGCATCGGTGCAGTCATGGACAGTGGCCAAGCGTGAACGGGTGCACTTAGCGGTTGGACGATGGCCATCACACCGACCACCAGCTTCTTCATGCGAACTACCCTGTCTTCCATCTCCAACGTTTTCTTCCTCACGCCAGAGAGTAACTTATCCAACATCACCTTGCACCGTGCTTCGCTCTCCATCTCAGAGTCGCTCATGGTCGCCTCGAAGCACGAAACCAGCAGGATCGAATGCTCTGATACCATATTGTTACAACCCCACTTGATGACACAAATCAACACCAATACAAGAGCTAGTTTGTCAATCCATACACAGGGTACAAGTCCTCGAAGATACAAATTGGAGAGAATAGGAAGCAAGGACTGGGAGGAGCAAATCAGGTTGGAAATGAGAAGCAATTTGGGCTGGGAAATCAAAGAAAGAAGTTGGAGGGGGGGAACGGAGTTTTGGGAGGAAGAGAGTCGAGGTGACGCCTTTTGTAATTTTCTTCTGATCTTCAATGCCTTTGTTCGTTGCGGTTTCTTTCTTTTGTAGTGCCAAGCCATCCACTTATTGTTTGGGCCTAGCCACCCTCCAGTCGAATGACCGTGTAGCCCATGACACACACTACCCACTCTCATACTTAGGTTGGTCCATAACAATGTGCCTACTTGCTGCCGCGCCGGCTTCTCCACCTGTAGTCGCCACGTTGCCTTGCTGGGTGCCTGCCGACATAGTGTATGACACTTGGGCCCATTTGCTAGAGAGAGAAAGAGAGAGTGAATGACATGTGGGCCATGAGTGTCATTGACTCAATAAACAATACACAGAGGGAGCACAACAGAACATAGCAGAGCAAAGGAGCGCTGGGCGGCACGGGAGCGACAGCGGCGGCAGCGGGCCCTGCCGTGCGAGGGAGGAGACGGTGCGGCAGCGCGGCGACGAAGGCGATGCACGCATGGGCGGTGTGGGCATGCGGGGGAAGCCGCAGGAACAGACAAGGGAGCCGAAGATGGTCCGAGGGGGTGGGGCGACGGCGGTCGGTGCTGGAGAAGACAGGGCCAACGGCGGCGGTGTTCCACTGCGACTCAACGGAGGAAATAATATGGGGGATAGATAGAGGGGGTCAAGGCGGTGCTACGGGCGAGAGGAATTGAGGAGAAGCTCACCGAGGGCGACGAATTCGGCGGTGGCGGCGGCTTGGCCGGAGGCGAAGAAGACAGCCCAATTCTGGCAAACCTCTACGAAAAAAGTGAAATTAATTGAGGGGATATGTTCCTCAGCCTCGGGAACACAACGCGATGCGCATGTACAAGCAAGGGGCTCATTGGACCGACAGGAACGAGAGACGGGGTGGCGGCCGGACTTTGGGAAGAAGGTGGCGGCACGGTGCATTCCGGTCGAATGGCGGCAAGGTAGGGGTTGAGGTTTGGAGAAAAACAAAGAGGAGGGCGAGAGGGACTCGGTGCTCTCTTTAAAGGGCTAGGGGGTAGGGGAGAAAGCATGGCCATGGCGATATTCACGACGGTGGTGGCGGCCTAACATTGATGATGGTGAAAGTGGCAATGTCGTAATGGCACCTAGTGATAGTGGACTTGATGGCGTGTTGATGGTGGCAGTGATGGCGAGCGTGCACGGAGGCACAAGTGACGCGATGTGGGCGGCAGGAGCACGCACGGCGTGGCGCGCACGCGGCGAGTCTTTGCGGCACGCAGCGCAAGCGCGCAGCGCAGCGAGCGCGAGCGAGTACGTAGGGCGTGTTGGCGCGATCGGGACCAAGAGCGGCGCATGACGCGGTCTGGACCGGGTTGGGGGTAGAGGCAGGAAGAAGCGAGAAAGAAAGAAAAAAGAAAGGAAGGAAGGAAAAAGAAAGAAAGAAAAGGGGAAAAAGAAGTGGCTGGAGAAAAAGAATTAGGCTTGGCCCGAAGATATTCCGTGGAAAAATCAAATTATGATATTTGAATTTGGATTTGGAAATAAGATTTTTGAGAATTGAAATTTGGATTTGAATTTTGGACTTCGATTTAAATAATTACAGACACTCTAAAAGAAATCCAACACTTTTAAAATAATTAATTTAAATTAAGTTTTACAACAAAGAAAAGAACTTTTGGGAAAACAGAAAAGAAATCAATTAAATTTAACTTAATGAAATAACAAAAGTACTTGAAAAACCAAAAAATAACTTGGAATCAGAGGAACTCAAACAAATAAAACAGTTTTGAATTTAATTGAAGTTTGGTTTATTCATATTAAATTGTTTTCATGTTTGAAATTTCAAATTAAGCTTTAAACAACTCAATAAAATTCAATTGATTTATTTTATTTTAAAGTAAAAAAAACGAAAATTGAGATGTTACAAAGGATCCCATATGTAACGTTTTGTATTTCATACTTTCATACTTGGAAATTGAAAATGTAGTATATTTCATGCTTAAATTTACATTTATATGCCACCAAACAAATCATCATTTGTCTTAGGGGTATTTCATACATTTCCTAACTCATAACAAACCAGCCAGACTGTCAAACACCAAACGTCTTCAGCCCAGCCGTTCAGCCCTTCAGTCTTTCAGCTATACAACCTAGCCAAAAGCTACAGTTATGCCAAACATGCCCTTTAATCAGGATGGGGAGGGGATTTTTGGCGTTATGGCACGTCGAGGAGCGTGGCGCTCATTTTCCCCACCAGACTTGCAGCGAAAATTTCAATGGCAAAAGCTCCTTGATTCACCTAACAAACTGTGGTTAGCCTAAACGTTGTAGGGAACCAAACGCTTGCCTAAGTCGTTGTGGCACGTCTAAACTTAGGCACGGCAATCTTAAGCTACAAACCAAACATCCTAAATATACTATAGAGAACTTCTTGCAAATAGAAACTGTGACGTTGGTACTCCGAGAAAGACTAGGTTTCTAATCCGCTGAGAATACCGAACTGACAAAGTCTACAAAGAGCTTATCAGGCCGAATCCACGTGGTCGTACGTAATCTTCAAGAGAAAGGTCGGACTTCTCTTCCTCCTCCTCTTCATCTTTTATCATCCCCGGCCTATAGGAAATGCACTCTTGTCAAAAATGACCAAGTGGATCTTTGTTCCGTGCGCCGGGATGCAGTGGGAGAGATCACTAGGCTACCAAAGCTAGCTTGCGTGAGAGTCCATGGCTTCTCACTGAATTTGACAATCCCGACGACGAACAAGATCGCCGCCTCCAGCAGCCTCTTCTCGCCGGACCATGATTTGCAGAACACATAGATGGCCACGTTGATCTGGGACACCAGAGCTACGCCGTGCCGCGCCGATAGCTACTGGCCCTGGCAAGCAGCGAGCGAAGAGTACTGTACAGAGGAGGATCATCGATTCCAGATTTGAACCCAAAACCTACAAGGGGATTAGCATATTTGCCGCACCACTTTATACGCAATTGGCAGAATGTCACTCAATGTGTCAATGACATGTGGCTCCGAGACACACGTGTCATCGAGATATGGTGTGATATTATGACAATTGTACATAAATTTAATGACAAAACTTCAATAATCCCAAACCTAGGGGAATAACTATCCTAGCCAACTATCCCTACACACCCTTAAAAAAAAGAGAACTATGGAATGAAATTGGATTCAATTTTCCCCTGCCCAATGTTCTTCCTCATTGCTATCTGAACATCTCATCCAATTTTTCCCTTTCCTTCTATATCCCACCCCAAAATTCTTCAAATTCTCACCTCCAATTCCTTACGGTGTTTACCGACTAGAGCTCTATGGGAATAGATAAAGAAGTGGTGCGACAGACTGCGTTAATCATGCAGAGGGTAAAATGGTCCATACATAAAATTTGTTTCGGTAGCCAGAGTGACCGAAATACTTCTCATTATTAACCATTTAACCTAACACCAGCTTCTGCTCTATAGCTGATGCGACGCCTTTCATTGCCAATATCATGATTTTTACGGTAATAAGCCTGTATTATAGCCTTGTTTCCCACCGTCAGATTACCTTTCCTGCAGGATCCAGGCCATCATCAGATTACCGCTGGCCTGCTGCCGCCTTTACAGAATTCACAGAACGAACCGGAGATCTAACATCGTGCTCAGCACCTACATATCGAGTTTGCAACTGCTGCAACATTTGTCTGAACCACTAGCTTGCAGCATCAAATGCAACAGCAAATGTTATATTGCAAAATTCCACAGGAAAAACAAAAGATGCTGCGAAAAGTTTTAGAAAAATGTCACAGAAAAAATGTAGAACGTTTTCCAGAAAGAATTTGATAAAACTATGTACATGTATCAAATGAAAAACGATTCCTTTTAAGATGAGAAGCATAGAAGCATTCCCCGTAAATAACCGCCTTCAGACGGTATAATAACTATCCTCGGGTGATCTCGGCTGTTTAGAGCAACATTTTTGCCATCCTGTGATCTTACCCTTGAACAAATGCTAGGTGAACCAACAAGATAGATTTCTAAACCTAGAAAAATAATTTATGGCCTCAATCACCAGCTTTTCCTAACTAAAATGAACTACCGGATTTCAAACAGACAATTCTGCACTGTCATCTGTGAGGTTGATCCTCAATTTGACGCTGTTAGAGTGCTCGCCACAATGTGGCCATAAACAAATTCATTCCATGTGTCTGGCAAGCCGGGGAGGCACCAGTGGATGCAGTCCGAGAACTTGCGTGGGTTGGCCTGCTGCTCCTTTGTCAGGAGCTTCCCCTGTCGCAACGTGTGCACGGATGTGTGGGCGTCCTTGCGTATCTCTGACAATGCTGTTATGTTGATGAAGTGCACTGGCACCCTCTTCATCACCTTTGTCACGCCATGAGCTGCCGAGAAAAGGTCCCAGTCCGTGCCCACATCCAATGTTTTTGTGTAATTGATCACTGGCTGTGTCTCAGAGAAGCATTTTATGGCATTAGGTTTGCCCCAGCCTTCACTCCTGTATCAAGCCAACGATTGTGCTTGCCATTAGTGGTCAGATCCAGCATCCTTATACTAAGAATACTAAATTTGAGCCAGAACAGTAGCAGTAGCGCATGGTATACAAAAACTCAAAAACAGCATCACACTAATGTGCCACACCAACATCTGCACTTTCGAGCTAACACCACCACTGGGGAATTTTTGCATCAAGATACAGATATCCGTTGAGATTTAAGTAAAGTTCGTCAACTGCATGCTGTTCTTAGATCACCTGAAGAATCTTGATGCATGCAGATATGGACTTGATGTGTGTGTGTGTGGAGAGAGAGAGAGAGAGAGAACTTACTGCATATGTACAGGTGACACACTCATGAATAAGACAGTTGTTCTTTTGGGATCTACATGCTCTTCTACCCATCCGGACCACGTCTTGAGGACCCGTCGGTATGCAACCACACGATCCATTTCATCATACTTAACTGGTTTCCTCACAAAAGATTCATCACGCCTGTAGTCAAAGTAGCATGTGTAAGCTTAAACAAGCATATCCAGAATAACATAATATTCCACATTACTCCTAAGGTTTGGTCAGACGAACTCGTTTCGTTGTTCATGAGGATTGAAGGTTTAATTTTAACAGTTACTTACAAAATTTTCATCCTTGGTGTGTTCATCCACCAAATGTAAGTGTTGAAGATCAAGTAGTCCACCCCTTCCCAATTTGCTGCATGCTTGGCGATCGATGTTGGCATGATCATGCGGTCACTGATGCTATGCATGTTTGGATCATCCGAGTTCGACTCAACTAGAACGGAGCCCAATAGAACTCAACTGTTGCATTGTACTCCTGAAATATTCCGTATTTCCATGAAATCTCTATGTCAGGACATACCATAAAGATTCAAAAGTCAAAAGTCATTACTTTTTTTGTTGGGAAAAGAACACAAAAACAATAGCTTTCTGAATCTTTTGGGTTTTCTTTATAGGTTGAGAGTGAGTACTTGTTACAAATACCATTTTACCAAGCTGGTTCTAGCCATATCATTTAATACTGCTTTGTTCTCTAATCTCTATATTGGTTTTTTTTTGTCAGCGACAAGTAGCTAATGTGCAAATTAATTACCTCAAAGCGGAACACATTTAGAGAGCCATTCTTGACAAGTGATTTCTTGTCCGATGGAGCCTCAGATTGGACCAGGCACACCATGGACTCCCACTGGTTCCGATTCAGCGAATCCCCCACAAACATCAGTCTTTTGTCCCTTAGCTTCTCTAGAAGTAATTTAGCATCAAATCTGATAGAAAAATTGTCAAACTGCCAATTTAGTGCTAAGAAAACCATCAGTTTTGTAACAGGAACTGCAGAACATAACATATGAATCTGCTTTGATGTTTTACTTAGGCCAATTTTCACTTAACAAGATTGTACACGTCAGAGTTGTGCTACCAATGGTTGAGCTAGCCACAAGTTTTAACTGTTAGTCTATGGTTTCACTACATTGTTGGCTGCAAAGGGCAGCGCCTTTTGTAAAGTTCAAGATCCGTACACTTGCGAGTATAGCACAATGCATTTCCAAACCAGAAAGTAATACATCAAGATTCCATGGTTCATTGGTGTGCAGCACTGCAGCGTGCTTCTGACATACAACTATTACACTAACAGATCACAACTTGCCTCGAACTTGGAACATACAGCCCATGCTCCCACACAGGAACATTGCACTTGCAAACAGACCTCACTTGTCAAGTTCTCATAGAATGGTATGACATGAAAGCATGAACTCAAACATGTTCCAGTTATATACACAAAAATTGTTAGGAGTGAGTTAAAATTAGAAGTTGATTTCATGTCATGCAACAACCCCCATTTGTTTTCAGAATCAAAACCACCATACGTCATATCCCCCTCCCAACAACTTTCCCTAACAAACACAACTTCTCTATCAACCATTAAACTCTTGATCTATTTAAAGAAAAGACCATGGCTGATCAATGAGTGCAGTCTCTTTTCTTCTACAATTATATCACCTAACCAATTAAAGTACCCACATATACCAATCTTAGTTACCAAGAAACATAGCTAATGAGTGCAGGCTTCAATGGATCAAGCGCACCAAATGTACTCTGCAGCCGTAATGCAGGCCAATCCTGCACAGCCACTTGCCTTGATGAAACTTTGAACTAACTGACAAGAAGGACAAAACCCTTTGCAAGAATTGAAAAAAGATCTCCAAAACCACCAACCAAATTGTGATGTGCACACTACACACCCATTGTGAAAGTAAAACAAAACCACCATCAGCGAATTTCATTAGTATTAATTAACTGTAGTAAATGTAACAACCACTGAGATGCTACAATGCAAAGATACAGTTTCAACAGAACTCAAACGTTGCTAATATATAGTAATTGTACCCTCCGTATCATTGGGTTAGTGTACAACGAATCAGTAACCCATGCGCTTAGTAGTTAGTAAACTTAAACTGTTGCTAAAATCTACAATATGCAGCTAGTTGATTTAAAAAAATACAATATGCAGCTAGTTGACTTAAACTAACTGGCTACTCCACTATTTTACAGCTAATCGCAGACTAGCGCAGTGGCGCCACACATGGAATTAAACAAGATGATAGCAGCGACAATACGAATATCATTGTCGTGGATACTCCACACGCAATTGCGCACCAGCAGCCGGACACCTTGAGCTTATCACCCACGTTAATTAACAGAATCAAAAGAACAGAAAAATAAGACGAAGCCCCCAGTCCCACTCCCACCTCATCTGACCGCAGCTTTCAGACAGGAAAAAAGGGTAAGAAATGATCTGGCCGCTCGCAGCCGCCCATAGGCAGCACGCACACCCTCGCTTTCCAGCTCTTGAAAGGACACACCAACCCACCTGCGCGGCTGTATATACGTACACGCATACGTAGACCGTATCTAGATAGAGGGGGAAAATACTGTGGCAAGCAACTAAGCAAGCTAGCAAAGGGAAGCAAGCAGAGCAGGTGTGGTGGTGTTTGTACCTCGGGAGGTCGCACCCGTCGGGCTGCCACCGCCACTTCTGGTAGTCGTCGTCGCGGCGGCCGTTGCGCATGCAGGTGACCTGCTCCGTGAGGAACTCGCACTCGGACTCCTTGTACAGCGGCGCGTTCGCCTCGTCGTACACCCACCTCCCCCTGTACACATCGCAACTCCTCTCTCCGCCGTGACCCCCTTCCGCCACCACCTCCTTCACGACCCCCGTCTCCGGCGAGATCTCGGCCGCTGCCCCAGGGTTCCCCACCTCCTCGGTCTGCTCCTGCCGCTGGTGCGGGGGCGGGTCGCTTCGATCCGTGGCCTCTTCCGCTGATTCGACCCCCTGCGCCGGCGGCGCCCGCGCGCCGTCCTCCGCCGCCTCCTCCTGCACGGTTGTTCCAGATTAGACTGGGATAGCGAACGAGAAGGCAGCGGCATAGCATCACTGCTTAGTTAGCGCATGCTTACCCTGGTGGCAGAGAGCTTAGTGTAGGCGCTGTGGCGGCGGAGCGAGGCGGCGATGTGGGCGCTGTCGTAGAGGACGGAGACCCCCAGCAGCGCCGCGAGCGCGAACACCGCCGCGATCTGCGCCCGCCTGCTCGGCGCGCCGACCACCAGCCCCGCGCCCTTCCTCCGCGGGATCCGCATCGCCGCCGCCGCGCACCACGGCTGAAGCCACCAACCTCCGGCTAATCGAGCGCGCGGCGCGCCTGATTAGCTAGGCGCTCGACTAGCTAGCTCACCCGAATCGAACCAGCCGGCAGCCGAGGAAGGAAGGAAGCGAGCAAGCAATTGGGGGATTTGGTGTGCGAACTTCTCTGCTTGTTTGTTTTTTTTTAACTCCCTCCCTACGGTGTGGGGCGCGATGGCGAGACGAGAGCGGAAGCGGAAGCGGAAGCGGAGCGGAGAGAGGCACACGCGGCTGGGCACGCAGCACGCTCCCCTTTTGAGGGGGGCAGCGGAGAAGAAGACAAGAGGGGTGGATGGGCCCACTTGGGTGGGGCCGGACCTGCTTGGATCCTTGGAGTGTGTGCTTAGTTAAGAGTGGAGGGTTGTGGCCGTGTGGGGCTGGGTGGGGTAATGACTAATGACCCCAAGCGCCCGGTAACTCGAATCTTCGTCTGATCTCATCCCAGTCTACACAAACACTGCAACGGTCGTTCCAATCCACGACAACTATCCGTAGGTGCGCTACAGTCTAAAAAAACAAGAGTAAACTCTTCCCATCCGTGGACATTGTCTCGCATGCATTTTAAATTTGTGTTTTACTTTCTGAGCTCGCTAAATTCGTATATATTTATATCGTATGTTACGGTTGCCGTCTCCTAACGAATTTTGTTGATGGTAGGATGACACGGTGAAACAATTCAGATGAGTAGGATGGCCCCACCTGTCAGTGGGGAAAGAGGTTTATTCACGTCACATTTGTTCTTGGTCTTCTTTATTTTCTTCTCTGCTGCACACCTTCCTAGCCATGTAATGCATAAGTAGATCAACGCCGCTTCTTTGTATCCCCCAGTCTTGGCGTCCATCTTCCGCGATAGAACCAACATTAGGTGAACGACAGAACGATCCGGGAATTCGATGATAAGCTTAAAACCAACGTCAAGCCCTATCTGTTTTTGCCCATTCCGGTAGCCTCACCTCTACTTCTCCATTACCGGCGTTTCACCTCGAGCCACCTATCGTGTCTACTCAGGTGGGCACGAGGAGGAAGACGACCTAAACATGGGAAACCATGCCAACAACTTTTATCGTCAACTCAACCACAGGGAAGCCATGTGAACCCTTTCCATCATCTAACAACAATTTGGACCTGCGATGCAAATGGATGCAAGTTTAGGGAGGCCAGGAAGTATAACGCAAGTTTTCGGTGCGATGTGAGACAGTGGCACAAGTTCATGAATGTATAGTACAATTTACTCAAAAATCAATCTAAGATCCATTTGGAACATAAAGATTTTCCCCCAGATTCTGACAGTATTCTAACCGTCTACATTTTGCGTTCCAAACAAGTCATGCACAGGTAACTTTACATACTAGTAGTATATATATTTGTATTAACAATTTCTGAATGTTGAAACCCCCTTAATTCCAGCGCGTAAGGTAGGGTTGTTGAACAGGTAGCATGAATGAAACAGGGGGCGTGTTCTCGTATCATCACGTGGCTGTGTGTGTGTTGTCGCTAACGATAATGATTTCGACTAATAAAGGCCATGCATAGATTGGGGACGAGAGGCTGCTTTCCCTTTCGCTTCTTTCCGCTTGTTGGGGGTTAACTTATCCTGCACGGCTCCAGAGACCTCAAGAGGTGGCCTTAGGTGATCAGGTCCCAACCGTCCACCATTAACCCACCGGTTGCTCTCTGTGCAAGTGACATGTGGCCCTACCGGCTGTTCGTTATTGTGGACGGTCGGGTGTCAAGCAAAACTAGGATTTGTACAGCGGGGTAAAAATAATGGAGTAAATGTAAATCAGTGGGGTAAGATCAGTACAACGTGCGGGAGAACAGTTTTAACCGTAGGGTCTGTTTGGTTGTCTATATAGCGTTTGGCTTGTACGAGTAGATATAAGTTTTAGAGTGTTTGGTTATCTGGTCAGGTGGGTGAGTGTGGTTTAGCTCATGCAAAATTCCCTCTCAGGTCTGGTCCAGGGGAAACACTTGATTTGAGCTCTTTCTCACCGAGCTCATATTATGCGATTCTTGTCGCCAAGTGCGTGGATTTCGCTCATCTCCCACGTCGTGCCCACTCCGCCATGCCCGCTTGCGCCGCGTTGTGCGCGCTGAGCCACCTAGCCAGTGTCATGCATGTGCGCCCTCGCCCCATGCCGCCCGGAGCACCATCGCCATCGTGAGGAGCTTCTTCCCCGTCACTGGCCACACCGCTCGTCTCGCCGTATCGCCATTATGGACCATTTTTTTGCACTTTTGAGAGTGTCATATCGTGTTCTATACTTCCTTGAGTAATTCCTCTAAATCAATTTCTTGATTTCCGTAGCACATCGTTGAATTTTGTCATCTTCTTCCATTCCGGCCGCCGCACCATCCTCGCCCAATCTCCTTCTCTGGTGAGTTCCGAGTTGAGTAGACCATGTCACCACGTGTTCCCGACCTTTATCTATTGGCCCCCCTCTCGATTCGGTCAATGCGTCATCGTGGAGTCCCGTCGCCGCCGCCACCTTTTTCTCTGATGTCGGCACGCCGCTCGGCGATGCGCCCTGGCCGCCGCCACCTTGGTGCCGCTCCAATTGCACCACCACCACCACCTAGAGGATCTCTGTGCTGCCGCTGTTCCATTTTGGCCGCCGCCAGTGCCGTGCGCCCGAGCCGCCGCCCAGCTTCCCCTGTTTTCTTCCTCCCACTAACCACTGGACCCACCTGTCATTCTCCTTCCTTCTTTCTCTCTTTATCAACTCAAACATGAGTATTCTCACCACCCATTAGAAAAGGTGAGCACACTCCGTCAAATGCAGGTAACTAAACAATATTTCAGCATAGCATACCCCAACAGAAACAGACAACCAAACAACCCGTCATTACATCCACTTAGCATGGATAACACATACGGGCCAGGCTAGGGACATGCAGGCAACTAAACACATCCGTAGCAAAGTCAACCCAATTTCTACCCCCTTTCACATAGCATGTCTCGGTGTTCTTTACGATGAACTATCTATGCCCGCTTGTAACATCGATTTCCTTTTTCAATTTACGTAGGAATTAAACTATTGTGAAATTATTAACTGTTATACTCGGATGCCCCTCTTTATTCGCAGCAGCTCTCGGATCGGATTAGAGTTTGTGAGATACGGTACGATATCAAGAACGAAGTAGATGAATCTCGTAGAGAGAACCGAAATAACCACGACGAGAGAGAAAGATTTGGTGAAGTAGACCGGAAATTCCTTAAACATGATCTCAAAAGAGTACAAGGGATTGTCGCTCACTTACAACCCTCCGGAACCTTTTAGGGCATCCAGATCCTTCCCTATACAAGAATCTAGTGCTAAAGAATAACCTAACATCTAATCCTCTCATGTACCTTTATTTTGGATGAGTTGTCTTGTGACTTGCTAGATTGTTTCTTGGGTTCCTGTAGCCACCCCTCTTGGGTTTATATAGTCGTCCTAGTCACCCTCCAAAGTTAAGTATGAATCTTAATTCTATTCAGATTTATCTAGTTTTCCTTGTAGCACACCTCTCTAATGGAAAATTTGAGGCATGAGCGGCTGCTACAATGATTTGCTAAAATGCACGCTAAGATACTGAAGCTCCTAGAAAATGTTAACGGTGGATGATACGGGGCACAAGACGTGCTAGCAGTAGCAGTGATCCTCATGTATTTCTTATTCTCTGTTTGATGCCTGTTCCTTTCTTAGTAGCTGTGTCAATCGTGTATGTATTGTACCTCTCTTTTTTTTAATCGACAGATGCAGCAGCAGCGGAAGCTAAATATAGCTAGCGATGTGATAAGTATGCCTGGTCCAATATTGGGATGGCCGAGAGAAGACAGTGGAGTAGATATGTGGGCTCCTTTTTTCTAATTAGTTTTCCTGTTTCATTTAAAAACATACGCATTCGCGGGAAGAAGTCTAGTTTTTTGCAGAAATTCTACAAAACTGTTTTTTTAATAACTAACAGGAGTTGTGCCGTAGTACTAATAGAAGAAAGCAAATGATACAAAGTCCAGAGAAGAACTAGGCTAAAAATATGGATCCGGATGTCTACTAATGCAGATATGTGAGTGAGTAAACAATATTCGGTAGTAATACTGTAACAAAGACTATAGAAAGAGTGAAATATTTACTGTAGTGAAAACATGGTATAAAAACACTGTATCGGTTGATCTAGACCTTTGTTTTTGATCGAACGGCGGAGATCGACTTCTAATACATGTCACAGCAAATCATCTGCATTGAACCCTTTGATACAAATGATCCGTTTTGCAAAAATATGGCCTAAGGCCCTGTTTGGTAGAGCTCCAGATTCTCATTTTTCAGATTCTGCTTCTAATTCTCTGATAATCCACTTCTCTGAGAATCTGGAGCTGTCTGTTGAAAGCGTTTGGCAAGTAGGTTGGCTCCAAAAATCATATGATGGATGATTAGAGAAAATAGACCATGTTACCCCTAGTTGTAATACTTCAATTATATTTATGTCTTTCTTGTATGTTTTTGTGCACAAATTATAGAATTTTCCCCAAAAATTGTTTAGACTATATAAATGTATATATGTTATATTTGTACACAATGCTAGGTTACATTGCATTTACACTACATGATGAGTACAACGGTTGGCAAAAAACGAATGCTTGTTCTCTTGTTTGGAGGTTGGTAAGTACTAAAGAATGTAAAGTGAGGTTGGCATCATTTAATCGATTGCCAACTTGGCGATTATTATCTTATTCGAGCGGTTCTACTATGTGCACTTGATTACTAATTCACAAAGTTATCTTCTACCATATGCACCTTATATGAGTAGTACTAATTTACTGAGTTGTCATCTTTTGAGCTAATTCACCGGTTATCTCAACTTGAGGATTTGCAAGTCTATTTTTCATAAAATAGTATGGATTTGCAATATTTTGCACCTATTCAAGACTCTGTTAGCTAAAGAAACATTTCGAGAATACATAGGAACTGAAATTTTCATATAAGGCTCTGTTTAGTTGTTTCATTTCAGGCTTTCAGCTGTTGATTCGTTCATTAGTCTTACAGAAATATAATGGAACATCATACAGTTTACTCAGACAAGATAAACCGATAATGATCAATATCAGACAAGACAACACGCCATCTCAAGGAGTCTTTAAGTTTCATGAAAATGTTAAACACCAAATTACATCATATTTCCATGATCACATTCTGCTTCAAGTCTCGTCTTCCCAATCTTCAGGTCGTCGTTGCGTTCTTCACATGGTCTTGTTGTCACATAGGTACAGTGACACATTTATAGGCTTGAAGGGCTCAAAATCAATAGTAACTTTATTTTCCTTTCCATCTTCAGTAACAATGGTTTCAGTGTAGAGAACCAATCCATTGGGAGGAACTTTGTTATAGAGCTTGACCTCTGCTGAGGTGATGAGGTGATGACATTGGCACCCAAAACAGTTGGTGATTAACTCTACTCTTGATGTTTGAAGCGTTACCATATTCATCACCTAACATCTTAGCCACTCGGTCAATCTGGTCACATGGAGGCATAATAAGAGAGATCATGCTTGCACCATTGCCTCTATTAACTCCAGTGCCTTGATTAGCTTCTTAATCTTCCAGGTATCAATGTTCCTATCAGTTTCTCGGCTATCGACATCTTGACATCTTGTGAGCACGGATGACTAGTTCACCGACTACCAAACACACACACCAATGAAATATGAGGGACATGAAGAAAAACATGAGGTGGCCTGTGCCCCAAAAAAAAAGCAAACGGATAATCAAGGACATATATAACCATGTTAAGTTCAGATATGAAGTTCTCCAACAAATCAAGCCAAGTCCCCAGCAAGCAATCCCAAACAGAGCATGGATCGACTACTATCCATCTAAAAGCTCACAACTAACTGGGGAAATCGCACAAAACAACCGACTAGCGCACTCCCCTCACGTAGATCTAGATTTCGCAAGTAACATCCTCACCACGTGAGCTAGAAATCTGAGACAAAGCCCCCCTCAAATCAACTCAGAACTAGACAGAATCAGACCAAAACTACATCGCGCTACGAGTACAGGGGTTCCAACCTCTAATCGCAACCAAATCTAATGGGCACATGAACGAACGAAACAAGCAAACGACACGATTCGATCGGATCCGAGCGACCTCCGATTCGCAGATACACAGCTCCGAAGGATTTAGGGGGGAAAATAGCACCACGGCGAGATCCAATCGGATTGAGGAAACGCGGATCGAGCTAGGGTTCCTTACCGAGGAGGGGAGCGAAGGGGGACGAGCGCTGACTTCTCACGAGTGGAGGACCGGCGAGGGACTGCACCCGGGGGCTGGTCTCTAGGGTTTTTGGAGTGGGTGGCACTCGTGTGCTCGAGGCAGCGAAGTCCGATGCCTACGGCGGCGTAGTTGAGGACCGGCGGCGATGTAGTCCAGGATCGTCGGCGGCGCAGTCGAGGATCGTCAGCGGCGTAGTTGAGGACCGGAGGCGACACGGTGGAGGCTCAAGGCGATTTTGCCTTTCTCGCGAGAGCACGGGAGGAAAGCAAGGGGAAAGGCGAAGAGGTACGCCTGGGGGTCACGCGGTGGGATCTCCAAGGGTTAGTTCAATGGCAATTGCGGGTAAATACATCAAACTTCTAGGGGTATTTTCATTTCTGGAGGTTGGATTCTCACGAGAATCTGTGGGAATGCCGCTTCTCGTTGCTAGTTCATTTTCAAGACAGCTTCTTGTGAGAAGTAGAATCTGGTGGTTTTGAGAATCGAGGTGTTTGGTACGGCTCCACAAGAATCGATTGAGAAGCTGGGAGTAGAAGCTGTACCAAACAGGGCCTAAATAGCACAGAAGACCAACAACTCAACGAGAGAGGAGCAAGAAAACAACAGCTACCATGGACAACAAGCCAGGAAGATTAAACAACAAGAACAAAAATATTATCCGACCGCTCTGTTCTCATTTCAACATTCTCCTGAATGCGTCTGAATACCTACTGATCCTGGGCTGAGAGGTAAACCTGTTCAAAATCCTAGAATTTATTTCTTTCCAAATGTTCCAACATGAATAGATTAGGATGTCATCAAACTCTCTTTTGGATTCTTTTTACACCCTTCCTTGCATCACACCAACGATATGGGAGTTTCGTAAGATCATTTAACGACGGTGGTTGAAACTGAATCCACTGAAAAACTTTCTCCAAACCTGTCTGGGAATTCTACGCATGTTCTAAATAAGGCCTAACTTTCACCCTCTTTTATTCGTAGCTGTTGAAAAGAACTGGGTCCATGCTCCGATGAATCTACGAATGGAGCACCTGCTAGGGGTGTTTGGTTGCCTGCGTAACACTAGAGCTAGCCCGTACTAGTGAGTCAGGCTGTGCTGATGCAATATGATGTTGTTTGGTTGCTTGTATCCTTGTAGCCTACCTCAGTAGAGAAGTTGTTTGGTTGCCTGCATAAGAAGGTGGATACAGATAGAAGAGAAGTTGTTTGGTTGCCTACACGAACCTAAGTTGTGGTCACCCTTTCATAGGTGTGGTGAGAACACCCCTACTTGAGTCTTGAATCTAGCTAAGTTCTCGAAATCGGAGTGAGTTATGCAACACCTAATTATGACTAATCAACTGAGTTTTTTTTGTTAATTACTATTATACGAATTCATAGTAATGTATAACGAATCAAGATTGTGCACAGTTAAAAAAAAATCGCAAACACAGAGCATATGCCTTAATAATAAGCATGTGTTGTCTGCTTTGCGTATCCATCTAAACAATTAAACAAAAACTCATTTATCATATTTAAGTGAGCACAACTGCAGGTACTGTATTAATATGTAACATGTTCACAAAAATTAGGCTATAGATTTCTAATGCCACGACTGCTACTTCACAAGGAAGCACCTCCTAGTGCCATTCAAACATCATCGACATGGAAAATATGCTCAGGTTTAATTGCCTTCTAGGAGTGTTAGTAAAAAAATTGAACAATGCAATACTACCTCACGATGAATCACCATAACAAAAAACCATCAATCTGTAATACTGCAAAAAAAAAAAAAAACCAGTGGTAGACCATACTAGATTGGATGGTACACAAATGGTGCATAGTGAAAGCATGAATACATGATGGATCTGGACATAGCTAGCACGAAATAGTGCAATATTGACATCTATAATTTAAAAGAGCAAAATCCACCACGTACCAACAAATCAAAATAACAAAATCGCAAAACAACAAAGGGAGAGAAGGAGGGAGGCATTTTGGAAGGGAAGAGGAAGTGGAGCAGCGAGCATGGAAAAAGAACCATGCCTCCTTACCTTTGCACGAGCACAACAAGAAGAGGGGAGAGAAGGCCATATCTCCCCTGAGAAGACAAGGAGAGGAGAGTAAGAGAGGTGAGTGGTTGGTGAGAGAGTGGGAGAGGTAAGTAAAGACAAAAGGAACAAGTAGCACATAGCGGTGGGAGGTAACCCTAAAACTCGCGTTATCCCGACTTTTAACCCACACGTGTTCGCGTGAGCAAGGCCCGCGGAAAACGGCTGTAATTTTCGTTTCTGCGGAGTCTAGCTTCACGACTCCCGTTACACCCCAGGGCCACATGCGGATGCAGGCAACAAGTCACCGTTCCACTGTATCTCGTGGACCAGGCCTGGCCGGATGCTGGCAACCAAACACCCTAGTGACTTTGCTAAGCCGTATGGCCGCGCCATACATCATAGAAAGCGCATGGTGCTCCCTAACTGTAACTGAGCTCCGCCTCATTCAATTCCTTCACTGATTTAGGCGCAGAAGCAGGGCCCACCCAAAGAAAGAGAGTGGAGCCTCCAGCCATCACCAGCGAATGACCATGTTGGATGCTGAATATCTATCTATGCATGGCTGGATGCTGATCAACGTTTTACGGCCAGGTCTAAGATTGGTATGCGGTGCGGCACACAGCTAATCACACCATTATATTATATTATATTTGGACGACTAACCTTTGCTATTATATGAAAATCGTGAACCATCTTGTCAGCAACCAATGCTTTAACGAAACGAAGATACGCGAGAAATTGAAACCCTGTAGCTGTACCCCACGCTAATGCCTAAATCCTGTCTATTATCATTATTTCGTAATATTTTGTACACATGGATGGGAGACATGGAAGATGGGTGTAGCAGGTGCTTTTGTACTACCAACCGCACTGACTTTCACATGATCAAATTCCGAAAGCATCCAAATTCAAAGGCCAAGTACGAGTCCAACAAATTTCTTTGGATAATTAAACAACCAACAACCTAAAGTAAGGGAAAAGGATTAGCGAACGACCTTCCCGTTGGTAACATGTCCAATTGTTTATTATTATTCATCCGTTGTTGGAGTCGGTTTCAACCAGACCGGGAGTGCGATGCTTCTGAAGCTGCATTACTGTCACATTACGAGATTAAGCGTATTGTGTAGAAACTAAATAGTTATATGTCTTAGTTGGGAAATGGATCCTCTGCAGAGTACAATGACATGCATTAGAGCATTGTCTTTACCGTATGGTCCAAAATGAATGGACTATATCAAGAGCCACAGTACCAACCACACAGTAAAACTGGTACACTATTTTTACTGCAGTAGCCATGTACTGTTTGTGCAGTGTTTTACTGCTGCGCGTTAGGCAAGTGAAAGTAGCATATTCAGTTGTTCACCTGCTAGCTAGAACCCAGTGGGCTTGTAGGGTCCTTATTGAAAAAGTAATGATTAATGGAAGTTGCCAACATATTTTTCTAAAATCGAACTGTATTTTTTTTTTAAATCTAGAGTACAAATTCAGCATCTGGCATTATAATTAAGATAACACAAGCAATTTTCATTTGGTGAGATGACAGTCATATAGAAACATAGGCTCATCTAGAGTACTCTAAATAAGCAACTCGATCGATCTTACTTCAAAGATACTCCTCCCTGGGTGGCACATTTCTTTCAGCGAAATGCGTTAGATTGTTAGTTAGTGCTGCTTTTTGTATGTTGCCCGGACAGTCCTTCAGTTATGCCCTTTGACTGACTGAGCACCTACTGCTAACAAACTTCGTGTCAGCATCGGTTGTTTGGCTTGCTTCTAATATATATTATGATGCTTCCAGGACAAAAAACATTATACATGTGGTAATATGACTGATATCTAAAGAGCGGTTCTAACAAAGCTGATTTTGTTTCTGTAATTCATACAATAAGACAATTGAGATCTGTTTTTTTACCATCAGGTCAAACATGATCGGCCACCATTAACAGCTTAAAAAGTTCGCTTTACCCTCCTTCCTCGCTCTTCTCTTCTTGATCCTTATGTCCTTGTTTCTGTAATTCATACAGTAAGACGATGAGATCTTTTTTTTTTACCATCAGGGCAAACATGATCGGCCACCATTAACAGCTTAAAAAGTTGGCTTTACCCTCCTCCTTCCTCGCTCTTCTCTTCTTGATCCTTATGTCCTTGTTTCTGTAATTCATACAGTAAGACGATTCTTTTTTTACCATCAGGGCAAACATGATCGGTCTAGCTTAAAAGTTGGCTTTACCCTCCTTCTTCCTCGCTCTTCTCTTCTTGATCCTTATGTCTAGCAGGAGCAGATCGCTAGCTCCACTCCCTCCTCTCTTTACAAAAGAAACTGAAAAGCTCAAACGTATTTTGGTTACTGTTGAAGAAACCTACAACCAAACGACGGTCAATTGCTTTTTTTTTCCTCTAGGATAAAAAGGAGTAGATCGATCAAGTTGAGTTTAAATTTGAGGGTTTTTAAAATACAAGCTTGGATTTATATTAGTTTTTCGAATGAGCTGTAGTGTAAATGCTCGTAGTTTGTCCGCGTTGCGCGCATATCGTAGCGCTCGAGCTCCATACACAAGAAAATATAATTTTGTTTTCCATGGATAATGGGGACCAAAGGTCTTATCGGGCTCCTATATATCTAAAGTATGAACATTAAGAATAAATTTATCAGAAATTATACGTTCATTACAGATTTAATCAACAATTTCACGTAACTACATTTTTAAGGGGCAAACATTTCATAGAACTACAACTTTTGATATTTTAGACGGATATTACAATTACATAACGGCAGAGCCCACCTGGCAGTGAAATGCAAGCTACCATCTAGCATGGCGGCTAACAAGGCAACGAAACAGAAATGAAAGGCTCGTTTGTGACGCTGACGCATGGGTCCAAGCATCTGGAGCCGTTAGCATTTCACGATAACTCTCAAACTCGTAGTTTTGCGATACACTCACAAAAAATCTGTAGTTATGTAAAATTGTTGCTTAAATATATAGTTTTGTGATAGATTTGACAATAAATATGTTGTCTTGCGGAATTTACTCTTTAATAATATCCATCAACAATATTACAAATACGTCATTAATTTCCCTAAAAAAACAAATATGCTCATTTAATTGGGGTCACTCTAGGTGGGTTGCCAATTGCTTGCATCAGGAAATAACCGTCAACTTCTTATGGTATCTTCAATAGTGTATTTATTATCGTCTCTTAACTATGTTACGTCAACAAAATCCAATATAGAGGAGAGAGGGGAAGGAGAGAGAATGCGTGTCGTCTCTTCCTGAAGAGATTGTCGTGCACGCGAAATAAAACATGATACATTAATCTAGTCTAGATGATATGTAGGTCTGTTTCAAAAGAAAATTATAAAATATAAATGTTAGAGAGTGTGCTAATGATTATCTATTAGAGATGTTATTTCTAAAAATGATGTAGTATATGTTAGAGACAAGATTATCTCTAACTATTGGAGATGCCCTAAATGATCGATTCATGCATGCTAGTACCCTCGTCTAGATCACGATTTGCATTAATTAGCAATTTTAAGATTACGACGTAAATAGAATCTGATCTGGAAATGAAATCATATATATCGTGTGTGTGTATATATATATATCAGGAGTACCATACCATTTTTCTATATATATATATATATATATATATTCTAGCTGAGTGTAGAATATCTATTCTACGTGCTAGCCAGCTCACTGTGCCAGACCGAGTGCACTCTCCCCCTATCGAGTTATGGGTCAAGAACCCCGTTCCGTACATCTGGTAGTATTATGTAATAATGTATGTGACATAAATTGTAATACTCTTTTTACCACCACGATATCTCTTAGCGGACTCATTTTTTTTGGGCCACGGAGCCACGATCCCCACACGCATGGCAGTAACTCGCAATGTATGTGAAAAATAATTCTGACACCCAATTTACTTCCTTATCATTTCTTTTTTCTCAGACCATGATCTCACCACTTCCGCCATGCGACAACACATTTGACAGTAACTTGTAACGTATGCGGAAGTAATTACGATAGCTATTCTACTGCTCCATCATGTCTAAGTGGATTTTTTTTCTTTCTTGGGCCATGAACCCACGACCCCACTATCCCCACGCGAGACGTCACATCTGGCAGTAACCCTCGCAATATATGTGAAGTATTTTGAGATGCACATTTTATCGCCGCAACATCTTTCAGTGTTTTTTTGTTTTTACGATTTTTTTTAGAAATCCCTAGGGGTGGGGGGCACAGACCATGTACCACTAAAGTCTAACAAGTCATATAGTAAGTTAATGAGTACAGTAAAAAGCAGCCCATTGTTGGACAATAAATTTTAATGTATGCAAAGGTCAGGCGGGGGAAGTTGCATCTCACTGGTATGGGCGCGACGTTTGGGTTGCCCGCTCCTGCCTCTACGTGCTCCGTCTAGGGTCAATATGCAACTTCTCGACCCACAAGAATGACATCACTTTGCGAGCGCCGCGATACGCAAGGTGTGCTAGTATTTTCTAACGAAACATCCAGTAAATTTTGTACGAAAGTAAAAGCATCTTTATATAACGGTAAATTTAAATGTATATATAAGTAAATGTGTTATCCATTTTTTATTAGTTTCTGGCATGACATTTTTGTGTTATCCGCTAGTGTCTCTACATGTGCAGTAAACTAAAATGAGTCGTCCAGTAAATTCTGGAGTAATAAGCAGTAAAGCTAAAGACAAAAGGACTTCTTCATTATATTTTTTGGGGCCAAATAGCGTGACCAATCACACTTTACAAAAGACCATCTATTTTTACACCACGAACGATTAAAAAAGGAAGGTAACAGAAGAAGATTCTAGTTGCCAAGGTAGGATCCTAGCTTAGACTTCAAATCTTCGTAAGCCTTCTCGTCAGATTCGGTGGTGGCAGGATCAACGACGGTTTGATTGAACACCTTCACCTGCTTTCTAGTGCGATCGATTCAAACTTCTAGCCGTTCAGACTCCATAACCAAGTTCATGTTAGCCAGGAGGCTATCAACCCTGGCTTCCTCCAACTCGGTGTCCTGATAAGAGTAAATAGCAACCTTTAACACAGTAAATTGTTATCACACGAGACATAATTTTTTTGTCACCAACAAATACAGTAATCGCAAACAGATATGTTGCAAAAGACAACTTTGAATGCAGTAAAACATTTGTTATACGCATAGTAAAGCGAGATCATACACAACAGTTAAAAACCTACACCAAGAGACGTTTGTTTTTTACATACGACCAAAAATAGTAATTTATGGCTGATCAGACACGGACGATGGCGACAAGCATCAGTAATATAATGAGTCATTAATAGTAAGAGAGCGCATACAAAACGGTAAAACAACATACATGAATGAAGGACCGATCTGTGTCTGGTGTCCTGCGTTAGTACTGAGGTGTAAGTAGAGGATCTAGGACGTCGGTGGGGGGTGGGGGGTTACTGCCAACGGCACAATGTGCGGAGGAACTTGGTGTGTCCACCACTCTACCCGACACGGATGATGGCGACCTATTACCGCCCATTGGGGGGCTTCCACGCCCGCATGGTGGACAACCTGCAGACATTTTTAACGTCGATTCATCTGAAGGGGGTGGCGGAAGGGGGACGATGGAAGGGGGCAAGGGAACGGGGCGGTAGGTTGAGTGGGGAAAGTGCAGTTGTTAGTGGATTGAGTGGAGGAAAGCGCAGTTGTTAGTAGATTGAGCGGGGGAAGCGCGGTTTTATGGTCGGTTGCATGGGTAATGGGCACAGGAGGGATGCTTGAGATAGTGAGATTTTTTATTGGGGTGTGGGACAATGTGGTCTTTGTCACCTTGTGATCGCACGCTTATACAGTAAGAGGTTGTGGTTGGACATCAATAAAAGACAATTCTCAATGCAATAAAACACTAACACACGCATAGTAATTCTCAAACAAACAAGCATCGATAATTTTTTTGTGCTTTTTACAGTAACATAGCTTGCATAGAACAATAAAGAAAAGCCCAGTGTCCTCTGTCCATCACGGCCATAAACAACGGGTAAACTGCATTGATTTGGCACATGATACGGTGGAGATGCGGTGGTGCCAATTCAACATGACACGGGCAACGTGGGATTGGTTTTTTACTATTGGTAGGTGTGCTCCTGCGCTAATTATACTATCGATTGTAGCGTGGCACGTGTTGTGTGGCGTGACCGAAGAAGGGGTGTAAGGGCGGCGTGTGATACGGTCCACCACCTTTCGTGGGTCAAAACCCACATCCCACCATAGTCAAAGACTGGTCAAAGAAAACCAACCAGCACCCTCCTTTTGGTGCTCAAACGATGCAGTAATTGACTGGCTTAGGTACAGTAAATCCGAACATTCGGTGCAGTAATTGTCTTTTACCGCATTAAAAATATATTCATTACAGATTTCTTTTTGTTAAGCATACTTTTTTTACAGCAAAACGCTTCAAATGGATTGTAAATAGGACAAATATTTTAGTTGATTTTGTTGTTGAAAGTTTTCAATTAACTCACGCTTCTCTCTTCACTCGCCCCACTACGCTTAGAGCATCAGTAAATCTCTGATAAAGACACAGTAAAGTCATAGGGTGTGTAGTAATACTAAGTGTGATAGTGTCTGTCTCATAAAGGTGCAGTAAACGAACAAGAAGATCGTAGTAATTTCCTAAAAAATCATAGTAAATGTCTTGTAAAATCATAGTAAATGTCTTGTAGTGTTGCAGTAACATCACAAGGAGGTCGCAATAAATCTGTTGTATAGATTTATTAAAGGCACAACGAGGTCACAGTAAATCTCTTGTAAAGGTACAACAAACACATATGGAGGTTGTAGTAAATCTCTTTTAATGATGAAATAAGTATATTTTAGTAACCACACTGAGTTTTTATTGGCGAGACTTATAACATTCTATTACACTCGTCGTCAGCAAGCAACCGTTGAAAATTGTTCGTGATCCGGAGTTACCAATCAAAAGTTATGGCTAAAAAAAGAAACATTCTAGTGCTAATAAAGAACCCATATTTGTTAGTTGGTTGGCTATGTGTCACTAGTTGGCTACGATCACAGTAATTTCCTAAAAAAAAAGAAGAATCGTAGGAAACCTCTTGTAGTGCTACAGTAAAAGTACAAGGAGGTCGCAGTAAATACGATATATAGGTTTATTAAATGCACAATGATGTTGCAGTACATCTCTTTTAGTGAAGCAGTAAATCTCTTTTAATAAATGCACAAAGAGGTTTTATTGGCGAGACTTATACCATTACGTTACTATCATCATCACCAAGCTACCGGTTAAAACCATTCGTGAATTGGACTTGCCAATCAAAAGTTTTGGCTAAAACAAGAAAATAAACATTCTAGTTCTAATAAGGAACCAATATTTTGTTAGTTGGATGGCTACGTATCACTAGTTGGCTAAGATCGTCATAATTTGCTAAAAAAAAATATCGCAGTACATCTCTTGTAGTGCTGCAGTAATAGCACACGTAGGTCACAACAAATTTGTTGTATATGTTTATGAAAGGCGCAATGAGGTCGCAGTAATTCTCTTGTAAATGTGCAGTAAACACATATGGAGGTTGCAGTAAATCACTTTTAGCGATGCAGTAAATCTATTTTACTAAACACACAGAGTGTTTATATTGGTGAGATTTGTATAATTTTGTTACTCTCATCGTCACCAAGCTACCAACGAAAATTGTTTGTAAATCAGAGCAGCTAATCAAAAGTTATGGCTAAAACACGAAAAGAAACATTCTTGTTCTATTAAGGAATCCATATTTTGTTAGTTGGTTGGCTACATGTCACTAGTTGGCTAAGATCCCAGTAATTTCCTAAAAAAAATATCGCAGTAAATCTCTTGTAGTGTTGCATAAACAGCACGACGTAGCAAATCTACTATACATGTTTTTTAAAGGCACAATGAGGTCGGAATAAATCGCTTGTAAAGGTGTAGTAAACACATATAGAGGTTGCAGTAAATATATTTTAGTAAACACATAGAGAGTTTTTATTGGCCAGACTTATATTATTCTGTTACTCTCGTCGTTGTAACATCCCGATTTTCAGAATCGGGATGTTAATATTTAATTTGGTGATTTAATAAATATTTGACTGGGTTTTAATTTTTTTTCATGTTTAAGTAAAAGATTGTTTTTAAAATCAAATCTAATTAATTAAAAGGTTGCATTTAAAAATAAATCGAATTGTGTTAGAAAGTTGCGTAAAAACAAAAACAATAATAAGAAGAAGAAGAAACAATATTATTAAATCGAATTGTTTGAAAGTTTGCATCTAAATTAAATTATTTTCATTTCTTGTTTTAGCATGCATATCAAAAATCCTGATATGTCATTCATTCCTATCATCACTGCCCTCTCTACCAGTTCAACCGACCGCAGATGAAACACCTGTGCATTCATTCCTCTGTGTCATGTTTCCTAACAGTCAAAATATCTTCTACCGCTTTTGACTTCCTAGCCACCTTCATTATTTAGGAGTGTCTATACAACATGTGACTGATTTTTTCTTGAAAATCAGTCACTTTTTGAGCCATCAGATAGAGATCCAATGCCCCAGATATCACCCTCACCCCTATATCCCTAACCGAATCTCACTTCCCACCCTCTCTTCCTCTCTCTCACCAATCACAGAGTGCTAAAATCGCAAGATGTATAGCAGTTCTCCATTATTTAATCCAGCCGAACCATTTTCTCCATCTTTTATCCCAGCCGAATTATTCCTCTTCCTACTATTTCCTTTTTCACTCCCCAACCCAAACAACTCATCAACTCACTGCACTGCTATTTCCTTTCCTCCCCAACCAAACAGCCCCATCCCCTGCCATTCTTTTTCCCCAGCTGAACCAACACCTCCCCACTATCACTTCATATCCTCACCACACCATCTCTCTTCTCCCCAACAAAACACTCCCTCCCCTTGCCATCTTTCCTTTGTTTATTTATTCACCTCACTGCCAGCTCCATCCGACATGCAAAGCCACACCCACTACCATTTTAGTTTCCAACAGAGCACATCACTGCCATTTCTTCTTCCTCCAGCACAACACCTCCTTCTTCCTCTAACATGAACTCATCTCATCCACCTTCTCTCCTCCCAATCCCAATCAAAAACTCAAAACCAAGCGATGCATATCACACCATTGCAATCCTCATCACTTAGGCTTTCCATTCCTCCAAGAAGTTTTCGCATGCATGACCGGTGAACGTTTTGGAGAAGAGTAAGGGGGAGAACAGAGGCACTGCACTGCAGTGGCAATGCGACGGCGCGGAGACACGGCGTCAAGGCACATCGCCAGTGACCACAGCTACAGCCACGGGTGCAGCAGCAGGAGCACGGTGGTCTTGGCGACAACCTGCAGCCAGGAGTCGGCAGCAGCGGCGCAGCACAGCAACCAAGGTCGGGGGCTTGCCGAAGCTATGCACGCAACGACAACAGCACCTGTAGCTCATCGATGTGAGGCCGAGGCACTGCATGCATGCAGCAGTGGTGACGGTATGGTGGCTCGGCGAGGCTCGGCCCAGCGTGCAGCGCGGTTTGGCGACCGAGAGCATCTGCACCAGAGCATGGTGCATGCATGCATGCCGGACATGCATGCAGTGCATGCAATGCGGCAACCGTGGGCGTAGCCAAGAGCAGCAGCTCGAGGCGCAACGCGGTGCTATGGCCCGGTGGTGGCCAGCGACGTGGGACCCCATGGCACCTGCAGCCTGGTGACGCCAAAGCGAGGAAGACCGAGGGCGACTGGAGCAGGGCCACAGTGATGTCAAGGCGACGCATTACGTGGCACATGCATGCGATCGCAGTGCCTGCAGCAGCGTATGCGGCGCGGCGACATTGAGGCACTGCACATGCATGCGTGCCATGGGGGCCGAGAGGCGGCCGAAGCTGTGCATGTGGCAGCGCATGCACGCATGCACCTTGGCGGACATGTATGCTTGTGACGCGGCCAAACCGAGGGCGTGGCGGCTTGTTCATCTGCGGACGACGGCGCGTCGGGTCGACACCATGCATGCATAAGGACATGCATGCAGCGCATGCATGCGAGTGGCTTGGACGGGCGTAGAGAGCAGCTCGCGCGAAGAGGACGGTAGCCGATGTGCGAGCTGAGCACTGAAGACAACGGCGTCGAGGGAGAACAACGATGGAGGACAGCATGGTGCATGCAGCATTGAGGGTGTGGTGCATGCGGCGTCACCGAGATGGCGGAGCCGACGAGAAGCCGAGCGGGACATAGAACCGGCGATGACTACCGCGGACATGGCTGAGCGGGACATGGGACCAGCGACAACTACGGCGAACATGGATGAGTGGCCGAGAAGACGACGCCCAGTCATGATTCACACGCCTAGTGCTGCAGTAAAATCCTTAGTGTTAATTGCGTTACCGTGTTATGATATTAGTTGTGCATGTTGCACAATCGCCTTAAGCATGGCATCTTTTTATGTATGAATAAGTGTAAAAATGGTTTGATAGCTTAAGACCGATGTGACTCTCCGGTTAAGTCTTAACTGTGCGTAGGCGTGATCATGTGTTGATATAGTGGCGAATGCGAATAATTAGATTGTTGTAGCGGGATATGTATATTGTTGATTGGTAGATGCTAGATTAATTATATGAATGGATTATTTGATTGCAGACAATTATCTAGAGTGCCATATGATTAGTATATATATCCTATGTGCCGAGTTGATGGAATCGTGCCCTCAAATGGATTAGTAGATAAATGACTATTAGTCAATCGTAAAGGCACATATGTGATTGGATTGGTAGATGTCGTACACGACTAGTTCGGTGATGTGGATATGAGTTGATCGATTAGTGAGCTATTAAGTGTTGGATGTGCAATTAAAGTGTAAAGCTCATTAGGGGTCGGTTAGGCAAATAACATCGATCGGTGGAAATTTTGGTGTATGCAATCATAATTTGGCGAGATGAGACTAGTAGATGTTTTACTTTTGGAAATAAATAAAAAAAAAAAAAAATTATGTAGGCCCTATCTGTCATTGACAGAGTCTAGGTCAGCCTGAGGATAAAAAGTATTTAATGCTGTAGAAAATTCAGAAAAGAATTAATTTTACACTGAAAAGTCATTTAACTTTGAAAATTCATAGAAAATTCATATGAACTCCAAATGAGATGAATCCAATTGGGTTGTTCATAAAATTTTATTCTATTTCAGACCATGTAGTTTTTGTCCCCACCACTATTCTGGAAATTTTCACAAAAATAATTAATTTCAGACTAAAAGCAACAACAAGCCAACTTTTTCCATTTTTCCTTCTAGTAGAAATTGGCTAGGGAATAACTCCCACATACGAACTCCGATTGAACTAATTATTTCACCTAAATTCATATAAAATCATAAACTCTCTACTGTGTAAATTTCATGTATTTTTGAGCATTTTGAATTTTTCGACTTTCTCAATGTTTATTCGATATCATTCTTTCTCACTAAATTCCGAGTTGCTGGAAGTGTACGAGTACATGCTGAGAGTGAGCAAGTGGACCACCTCTAAGGCAAGCACTCTTCCTTGACCATGTTGCTCCTACTACCTTTAAAACTATTACTTTGTTTGAAATCTATATGTATGCATGCTATTTGTGAAGTATGTTTGCGGTAGAATAGTTACATCCTATTTGATGCATTTCCTTTCCTTGATATACTTGCTCCCTGTTATTTGTCATTTAAGTTATTTATTCCTGTTGTTTGATGATTCACGATGGATGATGTATGTGCTATTTACTTGTATATGCGAAATTGCTTAGCCATGCTTGTAGTTTCGCTAGCAACGGGTTGATGGAGTTAGTCCCTCGACTGGGGATGCACGCATACAATTATTTTTTTCTAATTATTGTTCAGATTATTACTCCTCTAGTATTTGAGGTTAATATTGCAAACTAAAATTGTTTTGGACTTGGGCGAGTGTTCGTATGGTTTGGTGCCTTCGTGCACGAGATTTGGGTTACCGTGGTAGTCTCGCCCGGGTCAACAAGGACCGAGCATTTGTGTTGTTGGTCCAAGCACACCCGTACTACCACACTCTGGAATGGGACGACTTGGTTAAGTAAGCGTTGAGTCTTAGCGATTTGAACCACGGGTGGTGTGAGGGCATAATGTGTGTGATCATATGTTCGTAGGAATCCAATGTAATACTATAAGGTGCGGTTGAGCACTGTCTTATGTTGGGGGTTACCCACATACTAACTTTATTACACTGGCATCTCCAATACAACTTGGGGCCCTCTTAGCATTTTATATAAGCAACTTGTACTAAGTGGGATTCAATCTCATGGGTGGTTCAAATCACTAGGGTCTTCTCACTAAAAAATACTACGTCTCGAACTCCCCGGCCAACTCACCAAAGGCAGTGTGTTTGGCTTATGGGCTGGACGAATCGTGTGGGTAAAGATGTACTCCCCTGCAAGGTTAAATCTATTCGAATAGCCGTGTCCTTGGTTATGGACACCGCTTGGATTACTAAGTCACTCATGCTAGACTCATAATTAAAATTTGGTAAATTTTTGGCAGTTAAAACATGAGATGGATGTGTTAATCCATGCGCTTTAGTTTATCATGGTGGGCAGCCATTTATGATATTTGGTTGATATTTAAACTATAAGCACGCTGTTATTTAAGCAAAATTTTTTGGTAAATTGCCCTCAACCTATTACTCTATTGCAAAGAAAATGTCTTTATGCTGAAAATTGCCTAATGTAGTAGCCTTCCTTGATACTTGAATGCATCTACTCTATTTTTTTATTTGTAAGTCTTGCGAATACAACTTTGTACTCAACCGGATTATCCACTTGCTACAGAGGAGATTGACCCCCAAGGGGTTAGCCAATATGAGACCGACTACGAGCACGATATGTCTTTTTAGAGCTTAATCCTTGTCAGTTGCCTGTGGGATTGGATAGGGCATACCGTTGGACCATTTTGGTTTATTTATTATGTCTTTCCGCTGCACTCTGTTGTTAGTTGAGTCTTATTTGGCTGGTCGGCCTTTGTAATGAGAATTCGTGATGTATTGTTTAAGGTTAAGTCCTTTTGTAATCTTGTTGTATATATGAAATTTGTATGGATATGATTATCAATGTTGGAGTTGTGTGTACTAACCACTGATCATGGGACTAGTACAGTACATACACGAGGGCTTTGGGTATTCAAAGCCTGGGGTCCCACAATCGTCTCTAAGCTACCGGTGAAAACCATTTGTGAATCAGAACTACCAATCAAAAGTTATGGCTAAAATAAGAAAACAAACATTCTAGTACTAATAAGGAACACATATTTGTTAGTTGGTTGGCTATGTGTCACTAGTTGGCTATGATCGTAGTAATTTCCAAAAAAAACGGAAGATCATAGCAAATCTCTTGTAGTGTTACAGTAAAATCACAAGGAGGTCGCGGTAAATCTAATGTGCAGGTTTATTAATTGTACAATGATGTCGTAGTAAATCTTTTCTAAAGGTGTAGTAATCACATATGGAGGTTGTAGTAAATCTCTTTTAGCGATGCAGAAAACCTCTTTTGATAAACGCACAAAGAGGTTTTATTGCATAGACTTGTATCATTTTGTTACTCTCGTCGTCCTCAACCTATCGGGGAAAACCATTCGTGAATCAGAGCTGCCAATAAAAAGTTGTGGATAAAATAAGAAAAAACATGTAGTACTAATAAGGAACCTATATTTGTTAGTAGGATTGGTCCTTGTACGAAGCGGGTCCACACTGAGGTTGCAATAAATCTCTTGTAGTGCTGCAGTAAAATGTTGCCTGAGGTGCGCGCAAGGTGGGTTGGGCGAGAAAAAAAACCCGCCGAATCACGCTTGTTTCTGGTGTAATCGCTATCGCGTGGGTCCGGATTTTGGATCCCGGACGGTTTTTTCGGCTTTTGCAAGGTCAAATTCTAATTTTTGAATTTTGAATGATTTTTAATCAAATTCAAGCTATTTTCATCCGATTTTTTTCGGGAAATCCGGTAATCGGTCGGTTTTTTTTCCGGCCGACGATCGGGATTTACCCCGAAACGGGTTTTTAATCCTTGGGTTGGGCGCGCTCGTTTGGCCGACACATAGAATGTATATATGTGTACATACACACGGTAGCGCTATTATACTTCTGAGTGTAAAATAGCTTATTCTAGGCGTAGGGCACAGCATGGGCCGCGCGGCGCGCAACGCACCGGCCCATGACCCCCTCCTACTCGGTGGCCAACCAGGTGCCCCTCTCATAACTGACAGTAAAACTCGTGCTCCATGCAGTTTATCCCACCATTTTACTGCTATGTTGGACAAAGGACACTGGGCTTGTGAATGTAGTTTTACTGTTCTCTGCGCGCTATGTTAATATAAAAGTCACAAAAAATTAATTACGCTTGTTTATTGGGGATTATTGTGTGTGTGGTAGTGTTTTACTTTAAAGTAAATTGTCTTTTACTGTATAATCCATACACTCTTATTATATATGCGAGCGATGTTTGTTTACAAATTACTATGTCGTGTGGTAGTGTTTTACTGTAAGGATATTGTCTTTTACTGTATAAGCTGGCAATCGCAATGTGACAAAAAAAGTCCACATCCTCCAGCGCCCCCAATAAAAAGCGTGGGATCCCAAGTGTTCCCAGCGCGCGCCCCACACAACCAACCATAAAGCCGCGCTTTCCCCCACTCAATCCACCGTAAAACCATGTATTCCCCTGTTCAATCCACCGCCCCCTTGGTCCACAGTAAAACATTTTATACAAGCATAGCATATCTCAACATAGCAAAATCCCCCAAGAGGACAATGTCAGTGAATATATTCACATAGCGGTAAATGTGAATATATTCATACCAAAATTACTAGACGTCTCGTTAAAAAATGCTGGTAGACCTCGCGCAATGCAACGTTGTCCGTGTGACGTCAAATATTCATAATAGTGTATCTATACAAAATATAGACCAGGGTCAATCCAAAACTTCTCATCCCATGCGGATGATGTCACATGGATAGCGTTGAGATACACGAGGAGTACCAGTAATTTTTAACAAGATGTCCAACCATTTTGGTGTGATAGTAATAGTATATTCACATAGCGGTAAATGTGAATGTATATGGAAGTAAACAAGTTATCCTTTTTTTTTTACAATAACATAACGCGTAGAGAACAATAAAACTACATTTGCACGCCAAGTGTCCCCTGTCTGACACAACAGTAAAACAGCGGGATAAACTACATGGAGTGCTCCCGCACCATTTTTACTACTGATTGCAACATGGGAGGCAAATCAACAAGACACGGGCGATAGGGGATCGATTTTTTTTACTATCGATAGGTATGCTACCACACCATTTTTACTCCCGATTGCAACGTGGAGCGTGTTGTTCGGTGTGGTCCAAGAAGGGGTAAGGTGAATGGCGGTGTGGGAGGCAGCGGTGAGGCACAGGATGGAGAGAGGGGAGGTAGATGGAGCTAGGAAATGGATCAAAAGTGAAGAATATCCGGACCATCGCCAACGACGGCCATAGCAACAACAGCGACGGAAAAACAACTCTCTATCTTTATTTTTTGTATTGTTGTCACCTCGTCGGTAGTGTCTCACTGCCAGTAAGCTCCCTACATGCATCCCATATTTCCCTCTCGCTAACAGGATGTCCCATGGTGCATAGTGAAACAAAAAGTAAGAAGAGGTGGTACAAAGTGAATTTTTTTTTGTTAAGGGTGGTGGAAAGTCAAACCATGGTAAGATTACATGGTCCAAAGTGAAATTTACTATATACACACCCAATATACCACTTAAACGAATATATTATACTTCTTTATTGTTTTCAGTATACTTAAATACCAATTATAAGATGGTCCAATGCGACTTGATCGAAATAATTTCATTGAAGCCCATTATTTTTTGCCATAGATCTTTTTTCATATATAAAAGAAGTATTTACACAATTTTTTCAATAAAAAAGGACTTTATTGATGTTTATCATGGAACTCATTTTGGGGTATCTTATAATTATTATTGGAGTATGCTCAAATAGATAAATAGGTATCATCATATGATTTAAGTGGTATATGAGAAGTGAGAGTACGTACTCCTAGGAGTACTATATCATTTTCATGTGTGTGTATACTATTCTATAGCCGAGTGTAGAATAGTTATTCTACGCCTAGCTAGCCCATCGCACGAGACCCATGCCAAGTGTGACGCACGGGCGTGCAACCATCATACAGCTGGTCCACCAACTGCAGTCCAAGAAACGCCCACACCCGCGCGGCACTCGATTTTGATCGTAAATAATACAAGACGTCACAGTAATACGTGAATCATTTTACTGCCATTTTTGCGGCACACAAATTTTTTTTGAGCTCGTTTGTTTGATAGTAAACATAACGGTAAGACAATAAAGTTGTTATGTGCTTTACTGCCTTCTCTTTTTTAGTATCCCTTTTTGTTGCATGTTACAAGGAATGTGATATTCCGAGCTCCTATGTCAGTTAGTAAAACATAACAGCACACACAGTAATCGGCTTCTTGTTTTTACCACCATTTTTTTTTGCAATCTCTTTGTTTGGATAGTAAAAAGTGTGTTAGGATAGTAAACCTTAGCTATATGTAAGGTATGTGCGTTAGGTTACCGAGTAGGTCCAACGAAGTAAACAATCATTTTGTAGATCAATAAATCATGAATACAGTAATATAAAACTTGTCATTCGGTAAATGATTTCAACATAGATAGTAAGTACAAATTCAAACCGGATTTTTGATTCTGTATTGACATATGGCCAAACAGCTTGGTCAATCACTTCTTAAAAAGTCTAAAATAAAAAAGTAGAAACCTAACAAATCAAAGTTTCTAGTGGCGGAGGTAGCCTGCTATCTCCATCTTCAAAACTTCGTAAATGACATCGTCGGCTTCAGAGGGGTTGGGATCAGCGTAGGAAGCGCGAAACTCGTCCACCCATTGACGTGCTTGTTCTAGAGCCACCCAAAGATGCTCCGACTGAAGAATCAAGTTGAATTATGTCTATAGGGACTCTTCTCTTGCTCAAGGGGTCTCGGCAAGGTAGACTTGGTCGTCCGCCGCCTCGATGTAGCAGTCGAAGAGACAGTAATCCTCCAAGAGACGTGCAACATTGTTCTGGAGGACTACGTCGATGGCGAGGTTAGCTCATTAGAAGCCAGAGATCACCCAGAAGACGTGGCGAAGGAGTACGTCCAAACTGCAGAACGTCGACGACACATGCCCCGGCACAACCTCTGATGAAGGAGGGAGTACACTGTTAGCATAACATCCTTTTGTAGCATCTACCAGCGTATGACCGGAGAGGTGCTCGTACAAAATGGCAAGGTAGGCCATCAACATCGGTATCAGGGGCGAAGAGTGGGGAGCCATTTTTTGTAATTGTACTCGTTTTTTATGTACGTAGTGCGCAAATGAGAGTAGATCGGTGTGATAATCCATCTTTTGGTGGCAGATGGTCATTTTTATAAAACAAGAAGTAAAGTGGGTGCGTGAGACGAAAAGACGCATCGGGGAGCTGAAGTGGCATTGATGCGCTTAAGGCATCGCTTGGGTGATGCTTAATTGAACCTCCGCTCACACACAATTTTTACAGTAAAAGCATACTCAAAATATGGTAAACCTAGTGAGACATATAGTAATTAAGAAACCGGATGAGTAATTTCAAAGTTATCAACACCATATAGTAAATGCATTCAACAATTACAGTAAAAGTTATACGGAGTGATATTCAACGTAAGATGCAGTAATTCGTACTTGTGTTTTACCATGCAAAACCGCTTAGGGTTTTCCCTTTTTTTGAACAGGCAGGTAAGTTGAGTATATTACATGCGTGGGGGGCCACATCGTCCGAGGGTGCTTCCCCACACTACAACAAATTGTATTTTCTCTTTCCAACAGGGCTCTCAACCCTCGAAGGAACGAAAAAAGCAAGGTCTCCGACGAGATACACTGGCCCACATTCTCGGCAGGAGCACAGGTGATCTTCGTATTTTCTTTAAGTTTGGAGTTCTTTCTCTCTCACGAAGTGGCTTTTTCTAGGGTTCTGCACAGTAATTTAACCCAAATTTTTTTCATAATTTCTTGCTATATTGGGGTGATTTCTCCCTCCCTAATTTTGGAGCGTTTTGGGGTACTTTTTCCTCCTTGGATTTTAAGTAAAACAACTCCTCACATGTAGTAATTCATAGGATCCTCTTTTTTGTTTTTCTTCTTCGTCTTTTGTATGCTTGTTCTCGTGATAAATAAGGACATCCGAGAAGTACCTCCAAGGTGAGGAAGATCACCATCGAGGGAAGTCAATCGATGATGGGGATTTACTTTGACCCCTCCCATCCTGTACCCATCACCTCAAAGAGCAGCGGATGCATATGCCGCAAACGCTCGCGCAGGTGTTTCTTGGAAGAAACAACAGAGCAAAAAGAGGAAGGTAGTGGTGCCCGCGATAGAGGACATCGTTGTCTTGTCGCCTCGCGATGAGACTACCCACCAGATTGCAATAGTAAGTCATGCACATATAGCAGTAAAGGCACATCCTTTTTACAGTAATGAGATAATATCATAGAATGTTATCCTTTTTTCATATCAACAGTAAACCTGAGTCGTGAATGCAATAATTAGTAAGCATGTCATTAGTAAGACCGATGTTACACTGAATGCAGGCTCGCATGATAGGAGGAAGGGATCTTCGACGACGTGAATCAGGTGCGCTCCTACCCTCGTTGTCGCAACATTCGGCAAGCTTACGATAGAGCAAGGGAATGAGGTCAACAGAATGGGGTTCGGCGGTCTGCTGAAGTTCAACCTTGAGGGTTTGGAGAAGAGGGACATGTTGTGCTTCCTAATGGACAAGATTGACCCGGTCGAGATGGTCATCAGCACCGGCGATGGAAGGAGCATCCCAGTCATGCCTCACACCATTAGGTGCGTCCTCGGGATCTCTTGCGGCGGCAGTGATGCGCCGATGGTGACCCAGGTCGTAGGAACCTCAGAGCTAGCCAAGCTGAAGTGTCTACTCCAAAGAAAAGGAAGAGAGCACAGTGTAGAACATCGTGAGGCGAATCCAATGGTGGTGGAGATGTCACCTGGGGATCAACAATGACAATGGAATGCGAGGAGGAAGGAGCTTCGACCAGCGAGAAGAAAACCTCGATTACGGAGAAGAGAAAATGAGAGAGGAGGGGAAACTCTGAGGATGGGTGAAGGATACCAAGGGGCACACCGTGACCCGACTAGCGTGGCAAGGCGATGGCTGGAGAGGGAGAACAAGGAGGTGGTCACAATCGGTTTTTGGAGAAGGAGCATCGAGGGAGATGCTTTGGTTGGGGGCATGGAGGAGAGGAGGAAGGGGGAGGAAGAAAGGGGGCAGCGTTGTTAAAGGGGAAGATGGGGGCGTAGCTCGACAAGGTGGAGCCGGCAATGTCGGGCGTGGGCGGTGCGTGCAGGTGGGCACGGGCGACCGGGAGCGGGGGCGGGGCTGGGGGCTCGGGCGCGACGCTGACCAGCTGGATTGGCGGAGGAAAAGGTGGCGCGGGAATCCCGGATGCAGGCGGCCAGGCGACGCGACAGAAATTACGACGCTGCGCAACGGGTACAAGAACAACATAACCAACTGGAGGAAGAAGAAGGAGAAAAGAAGAAAAAGAAAATAAATTCAAAAAATCCCAAAAAATTATAAAATCCCTTGGAACCTGAATAGATCAAATAAAATAATTTTGGATTTAATTGAAGTTTATTTTAATCATTTAAAATGTTTTCCATTCTAAAATCCAATTTAAGCTTTATTAATTCAATAAAATCCAAAAACTCCGAAAGAAAAGAAATAAAATAAATCAGGTTGCGAGAAACAACAAAGAACTTGGAGAAAATCCAAGAAAACCCTAAAATCAAATAATAAACTTTTTATTTAATTGAGTTTGATTTACTCACATTAAATTATTTTTAATTTATGAAATTTCAAATTAAGCTTTAACAATTGAAGATAAATCAAATGGTGATTTTTATTTTTGAAAATTTCAAAAAGGCCAAAAAATTGGGATGTTACAGATCTTGACAAATTTGACAATGTCAGCTGGTGCAAGGCCGTCGTCGACGACCTTCGGGAGTCCGTCAGCAACTAGAACAAGAAGAAGGACAACACCACCAAGTCTATCAGCGGATGCGTCGCCTTCGTGGTTGTAAGTTACACAATAAACTTATTTGTTACATTTAGTAGTTTGCACATTGACAAGCCGTAAAAATGTGAAGAACAGGATCACAGTAATTATCAATCTTAGATCGCAGTAAAACAAATAGCACACACCAGTAATTTTCTCACACATAAAACACAGTCTAACACACTTAGTAATAATATGTTCCAACTTTAGTAAAACCAAACACTAAATAATAGTAAAACAAGTAGTCCATGACCACAACAAATAGAAATCATCACAAGCCAGTAAAACAGTAAAATACAGTACTAACTTTCAGTAATACGTATATTCAACTAGCAGTAAATTTGTACATGATAGATCTACTATCTCGACAACCTGAGGTGCGTCCACAGTATCGACGCTATCGACCGGATAGTTGTGGTCGACAGGACAAAGGACCCGGATAGTGTCGACACGTTCGGCAAGCTCAGCGTGAGTTACTGATGTTTTGCCCGTATGCAGTAAAATACGATGTCCATTATAGTAATTGCGGTTAATGTTTAATAGTAATTCATTCGTGTTGTTTGAATAACCAGTTTAGGAGCAGGGAGGGGACCTATTACTAGCACGGGACGATGACAATGCCGCACCTGCCAGAGTTACCCACACAACCCATCGCGGGTCATTTCCTGAGCCTGCGTGCTTTGCTTGACGACGTGGTTGGATAGTTGGGTAAGGGGAAGCGTCGCCTAGTGATGGAGGGGCTAGAAAAGTTTTATGATGAGGTTGGGAGGGTGATGCGGCAAGCAAAGAAGGCTATGGCATAGGCATGAAGGGCACATCAGAAAATCAAGACTGCAAAAACGAAGGTAGTCAGTGTCATCAGGAAGCTGCTCGGGGAGGCAGATGCGCCTAGATCGGTGTCCCACGCAAGCAGGGCGAAAAGATGAGGAGCGATTGGAAGGCACACGCGGCGGAGTGTGTGGGAACAACCCCCATGTCGATACATGCAGTAACGTCTGCATCTGCATCAGTCGAGGTGACGACAGTCCCCACGCCCACCGATAATGTTGTTCGGGCAGCAGCATCGCCGTTCGCCTTGGCTTTGGAGATGGTAGCCCCCGCCCTAGCATGTACAGAATCGCCTGCAACCCAAACCCGGTTGATCCCGCCACCCCGGCTGCAATGGCACCAACACCTACATCGCCGCCTCCCCTAGTGCATCCAAGAGGTTCCTTCTACGCCCTAGCGTCATCACTGTTCTATCCGACTCAAGAAGAGGGAGGGGCGACGAAACTTAAGGTATCCACCGCATCACAGTAAAACATTGTAATATGTACAGTAAATAGACACAGTACACATAGTAAACAACAAGAAACACAGTAAATGGACAAAGAAAACACAATAGAGCGAGTAAGGTGCATGCAGAAATTTGTTTTCACATTTCAAGAATCATTAAAGTAGCAAACAATAATTTATTGATGAAGCATATCTGTTATTATGCAAGCTAGGTGAGGAGGACACATGCCACCCCAGCTTGCAACGGCGCTGGCACTAGCTTCGTCTCCTCGGTGCATCCAAATGTTTCATCTACATCCCAACGTCGTCGCCATTCCATCCGACTCAAGAAGAGGGGGAGTGCGACGAACCTCACCACATAACAGTAAAACATTGTAACATGAGCAGTAAATAAATGCATTATACATAGTAAACAACAACATACACAATAAACTGACAAAGCGAACACAATAGTAAAAGCAAGGCGCAATCAATAATTGTGTTTTCTCAACACAGTAATCATTAAAGTAACACACAACAATTTACTGATTAAGTGCGTATGTTCTCGTGCAAGCCAAGAGAGAGGCGACGATGTCGACTCAAGCATCAACAACATAATAGACTCGATCGAAGATGGTGCGATCCCGGGGTTGCACCCCGCCGCATACATTACACAGGCCCAAATTGGACCAACGGCTACAGCGGGCCACATATTACTGCCCACCATACGGAGCAAACCGAGGTGCGAATGCAATAAAACGCGTGTATGGTCAAAATATCTGGTTCTTTTTTATCGCAGGAGACAGTAAACGAGGGATCCATTGATGTCCCATTAGAGCCCCCGACAGTAAAGGAGCACATGGAGGTAACAACACAGTAAAACATGACTGGGAAAGAAGTAATTTTACTTACCTTTGACAGTAATGAGATCCATTTTTTTAATTTTTTTGAAGGTGCCAGTAAACGAGACCGAAACCACCCTAACAGTAAAGGAGGGAGAGGAGACCCCTAACGCCGCGAGCAAAGTCAAAGAGGCGCAAGTGGCTAGCGTTAGTGTCATAGAGGTACATACTAGGTCCACTGGCAGTACTATGTGACGTCATATATAGTAATTTGGTGGACACATGACAGTAAAATGTTGTTTGTTCCCACCGCAGTTACCAGTGAAAGAGGCCGCAATGAACGCCCCCGAGGGGCCTCTCCCAGCAACGAAGGCAGTGAAGGCGCTTACTAATGCACGCAAAGACCCACCTGGTAGACCCAGCGTGGCAAAGGTGCAGGGTTCATTTTAGTAATTCATCACAATTTTTATAGTAAAGACAAGTACGACACGATAATAAAATAAGAGACACGAGTCTTTTATCTGTAGGACGTCGCCACGCCAAAGCTCAAAATAAAACTTGCTGATCCCAGGCCGGCAAAGACGATGGCATAGCGGCGACCAAAAAGAGGGGCTTGTGGAGAAGACAACTATAGGGAAGACAATTCCCTCCGCAGCCCAGAGGGACACCGTCGGCGCCGATGCATTTGGGAAGAGGCTGACAAAAGCTCCCGGCAAGCTGGTGTCGTCATTCAAGCCATACAAAAGATGGTCGAAAGTGCCCGTGTCCACGACCATGGAGGTGAGGAGGCTGATACGCAATGATGAGAGCCTCAAAAGCTAGGAGAATATCGCCACGCTTTTTACCTCTACGTGAATGTTTTTTACTGCCTTGTCGATAGAGAGTTTACTAGATCAACCAATGTTTTATTTATTGCGCCCATTTGTTTTTACCGAGAATACACTTATGTTTTGCTGATAATACGAATGACTTTTTTTACTGCAGCCTTGCTCTGTTACAATCCATAGACGGATTCATAGCAGCCATAGGAAAAGACATGGTAGAGTCGTTCAAGGACGAACAGATGACTGAAGACATGTTCATCTCTCAGTTTATTAAGTGTTTACGCCAAGACGACGCTGACCTAAGGCTTCAAAGCAATGGGTGCAAGGCGTTCCTCCCCATCAAACTATCGGTAAGTTATTTTTTCGCAAAAACCTTTTTTTATAGTAAATGGTTACTAGTGTAGAAGTAAATCCTATCGTCACACTTGATAAGTTTAAACTAATATGTTTTGCTCGTGACGTAAAACCGCTATGTAGAGGACTATGTTAAAATGAGCAAGACAACAAATGAAAGGTGCAATGAGCATGTCAAGGAGCATATGGTGGCGGTAGACATCACACGCATATAGTTGGTAAGAAATTTTTCATCTATCCAACACGTATGCGAGAAAATATCGTTCATGATCCAATAAATTACATATTTTTATTATAGTAAATCTCTTACATAGTGTAGTCCATTTGCATTTTTTATGAGTTTTTAACCCCTTTGCAGCTCTTCCTCCCGTTTACACAATTAGCATTGGTCAGTTTACTACTTCAACATAGCGCAGAAGCGCGTGGAAGTGCTGGGCTCCAACGACGACAAGCAGAAGGGTACAAAAGTAACGGACCACCACGATCTAGTGAGGAAAAGGATCATCCCCTGTCTGTGCGTAACCCTACAGGCCGTGACTAGTGGGAAATTCCCGATCGTCTTGAACTAGAGGGTGCACAGCATGGGGACACCGAAGCAGATCCTAGAGAACGACTATGTCTTCTTCGTAATGAAGTACTTGGAGTTCTGGGACGGTGAAAGCTCGACATCGACAACATTGATAGAGTTGGTAAAAAATCCCCCACCACACGCAACATGTAGTATTTTTTTACTACTGTACAGCGTCTGACACGCGGCCTTATTTTATCATGTGTGTGCAGGAGAAGGGGAATGAGTACAAGGCCCAGATGACATTTTATCTGTTGTTCCACAAGGTCAACAGCATCAAGCCCCTCCTTGAAGCACTGGAGAAGTATAGGCCGCTCAACAAATCGAAGTAGTTTTTTTTTTGTGTGTTTTATGTCTAATATCAAGTAATTCTATTTGCAAATGACAGTAATATGTGTTACATTTTTACAGTAAAACGTATGATCACCAGAAGAGCCCATGTAACATTCAGTAAATACATGTTTCCAGACGGGGTATACCAGTAATGTCTTTCTCAAACAATAGTAAAATGTTATCAAACTCACAGTAACTACCAAAAAACACAAAGCGCAACTAGTTTTACAACAGTAACATGACATGCCTTTCGAAGTAAAAAATAGGTATCATTTACGGTAAACGATAACATTTACCGGATCAGCAACATGTTGTCATTTTTCGGCAGTAAAACCCAGCACCTCGAATATGGCAGTCCCATCTTCCTCACCTAAACGGTAGTAAAACCTTTTTAATAACGGCACAAGGGTGACGCACAATCATACTATTTACAAATTTCCACTGCCATTTTTACCGTCAATTTAGAACGGCACCGAGCAACTTTTTATTGACGAACACTCGCACATTTTACTACCGAACTCGAGCGGGGTGTTGGTTGCCATTTTAACATGCGCGAGAGGGTTTTCTCGAGCGGGGTGGTTTTACTACCGAACTCAAGCGTGTGTTGGCGCGCGTGAGGATTTTACTATCGTTTTGACGCACGCAGGAGGGTTTTATTGCCGATCTCGAGCAGGAGGCGCAGAAGCTGGCGCACCGCGCGTAGCACGGGGCAAGCATGGCTCACAGTCCGTCATATGCCATGGCCATATATATATATATATATATATATATATATATATATGAAAAATACTTTCTACTCCCGGGAGTAGTTACTCCCACCTTTGATATACCACCTAAAAGAACTTGAAATACTCTATTATCACTTTGGGTATACTCATATACTAATTATAAGATATTCTAATGTGAACCACATGAAAAATTTGCAAGAGAGTCCATAGTTTTTAGCATATTTTGTAAATACCTTCATATTCGCACATAAAAAGGAGTATGTCTAAAAATTGTACATACCACATCTGAAAATGTGTAAATACCACCTATATGGTCTTATATACTCGTATACTACACATATATACTCTCGGTTGCGCAAGATACTCCCTACGTTGTGAGATATGTGAGATATGAAATAGGAGTAACTACTCTGGAGTAGAAAAAGGCTTCATATATATATATATATATATATATATATATATATATATATATATATATATATATATATATATATATATATATATATATATATATGGGATTGGAACCTTTATTTCAAGAGTTCCTTTTAAAATTTGAATATTGTAGACCCTATGTGACTTGTTTACTTTTGTGTGGTGCTTGTAGGTGTTGCATGTGGGAGTGAATGTTCAAATTTAGTTTTCAGTGGGGTTATATCTCCGAGGTTGGTAGTGGCTGCTTTGGGCTTTGGTGTATGTCCCATGGGAGAAAGGAGAGGGTTGTGGGAGTTCAGCTCATACTCTGCAAGTTCATATGGAGCCGTTGGATCTTTTCACTGTGTCTTTTGCATTGGCATTCTAACGGTTTGTCTAGAACTCACAGGCCATATTGTTCCACACGTGTTTGGCTTGTAGAAGCCACATGGAACCTTTGCTCGTAGGCCCGCACGAATTTTCCCTGCGTGAAAGAGTGCAACTGAGCCATCAAGTGCTATGGTCAGGCTAATAGCTGAAGAGAGTAGCGTAGCGACGTTTTTGCAGGGCGCATTAAATGTGTCATGTCATGCACCACAAAACCTTCTCCTTTTCCCTTTGACCTCATCGAGATTTGGATGGAGTGTGCTCCATAAGCCATGGACGGACAGGGGGGAGATGGCACCATCTTCCCCGTCGTCTTCCGCAGACCGGCCTCTCCGCTTAGGGCGCATGGGATTGGCCACACCCCCAAACATGTGTGGCAGCGTCTACGATGTCTTTAGTAGGACAGCCTCGTGGGCGAGTTCCTGGTATGTCATTCTATTTGGGGGGACATTCTCTACCTCACCGAGCACGTCGCATTTACTCTGGTTGTTCCGCCATGCACACACATCCCAGCTTGGAGCTGCACTTTGGGCCTTCCTGTACCCCCGCGCCTTTGATGGGAGCCATGCACTTCTTCTTTTGTGCAGAACTTGTCACGTGGTCTGCGCCAAGCGGTGGCGATGTGCCTCATGGCCACGCCGTGAACAGCCAACGTGTTGTTGCTCCGCTTTCCCGTTGGTTACGTTGAAGTATAAGTGAACTGTTCATATTTCCTCATAAGCTTAAGCTTTTGAGTGAACTGGTGGTAAATGCAACTTAATATGGTATCAGAGTCAAAAAGTCTTGAGTTTAAGACCCGATTGACGCAATTAAGAAAATAATTGCAGTCTATTTCTATTCCATGTCTTAGGCCTGAGGGAGCCTACACGTGAGGAGGAGTGTTGAAGTATAAGTGAATTGTCCACCTTTCCTCATAAACTTAAACTTTTGGGTGAACTGGTGGTACATGCAACTCAATAGGTTGGGTTGTGCGCGGTGGTACCTCGTGTGCACTCTTGGAGGATCTGTCGGTTGAGTGCCAAGCGTCCATATCTCCCAAACGCATACCTCCTGGTCAGGGCGCGCTAGCTGTGCACCCGCAACATCCATTGCCCCTGCCAACCAAAGATACATGATGACGTCCCCGGCTGGTGCGGGGTGCTGCTCAACAATGCGTGTCCATCTGTACCAGTCAGCAAGTGGCGCCATCTCGACAGGTATAACTGAGTGATCGCTCGCTTGTTGTATGTCAGAACTCAAAAACATTATGCAGCAGTCCTCTCTTGTGCATCATTTTTGTGTTCATCGCGCGGTTGTTCGTATGTCTTACCATGCTACATGCATGCTGGACATGATTTTTTTTGCCCGATAATGGTCAGCCGCATCGGCTGGGGTGCACAAAGGCTCCACGGGTAACCGCCGTGGGTTCCAGTGCGCCAAGACAAACGGTCCCAAGCATACAAATGCAAAACGTCCATCTAATGACATGGCACTGTGCCTCAACAAAAACCCAATCTACTTAGTGTTCCACGCCGCTGCCATGGCACCGACCGAGGCTAAAATGGCATTAGCTGCAATGCATTCATCACGCCGGATTAGGGTGAAAATGGATCGAATACGGACGGATAATGGCTCTGTCATATTTGTTTTCACATTTTTTTTCCCGGGTTCGAATACGAATACGAATACTCCGGATGTAAATACGCATATGAATAATATCGAATACGAAACGAAACGAATACGGTCGCGGATATTTTTCGGAATATGAAAAACCCTTAAATTGTATGCCAGAAATTAACGAAAACATATAACTAGTTTATTTGATGCAAATATTCATGAATTGTTCATATTTTTCAGCAACCACACATAAGATTGGCACTAGCGAGCTGCATTAACTAGTTCATCACAAAAATAACAATTAGTTTACCATATTTAGCTCATAAGTTATAACTCACAAAGTCATAAATCATCATGCATTCAAACTTAGTTCATCACATACATAAAACTTCATTCACACTAACATCGATCAGGTTAGATGGTTAATCTATACGCAAATGACTGTAACATCCCAAAGTATATTACCAAAAATAAAATTAATATTTTATTGGATTTTCTGAGATTTAAAAGAGTTTTCTTAGTTAAAAAGAAAAAATAATAAAATAAAGTCAATTATTTAATTTCCTAGTTTTTAATGTCAAAAATAATATTTATTGAGTTTTCTGGAATTTTATTGGATTTAAAGTGAAAAAATAATAATTTCTTGAATTTTCTGGATTTTAAAGAGGTTTTTACTATTTTTCAGAAATTAGAAATAATTTATGTGCAAAAATAAAAACCAACTTTAAGTTGAAATTAATTTTATTAAGTTCAAAATAATTCAAGGAATTTCTATGATTTTTCAAGAATTTTTTAGCTCTATTTGCTATTTTCTAAAAGGCTATTTGATTTGTTACATTTTCTGAAATTCGGAAATCAATTAAAATCTCCTTTTCTCTTTTGGGCTGAAATCCGGATATCCGACCTTCGTCTTATCCGGATAATCCGTATTCGTATTCGTATCCGCCGGATAGCATGCCTACCGTATTAGTTTCCGTTTCCGGCAAAAAAAATCCGAATTCGCTTCCGATCCGAGAATTATCCGAGGAAAATCCAATCCGGGATATTCCGAATCCATTTCCGTCCGGATCGGTCGGAAACTATCCGATCCGTTTTCACCCCTACGCCGGATGCTACATACGGGAGGTGGTAGAAAATAATTGAGAGGGTGGCACACACTAGAGACTCGCCTGGACCGGACGGAGCCTGCGTCAACGAGGCGCTTGTGGTAGGTGAAGTACTCCATGCCCTCCTCCACAGCACACTAGGTGATGACCAACGTGCACGCGCACGGGATTCGCGACGTAGTCTTGTTGTCCCCGACTAAGCCAAGGATCACGATGCCCCCCCGACGGATATCCCGCCATCAGTGGAGCTTTTGTGCTTCGAGTTAGGAGAGTTTCTCCCACAACACCGGTTACTTCCTCCTCTAGTGGTGGCCTGGTGGGGCATGTACTCCTTGCTTCGGCACCTATGCTGGCGCTGAACATCCCTGCGCCCTCTCTTGGGCATCTGAACCCCCCGCCTATCTTCACCCTATCGGGGTCACGTGTTAGCTCGTGACTCCCGAGAGCAATCCAGCGCTCGATGTCACAGGCGGTGATGCACCCAGCCGAGGTATGCTGGTGCTTCGAGGATGGTGTCGAGCTCCTTCTGCCCGCCATGCTTATAACTCCAACTCATCTTTGGCGTGGGTGTTCGGCTCATCTTCCCTCGCCGGCGCCGCCGCTTCTCCGACCTTAGCAATGGTGGAGCGAGAAAATTGTTCGGGATTTGTGTGAAGTGTGAAGGGATACGGGTAGACTACACTAGTTGGTAATTCAAAATTTTTACCACGTAAACTAAGAAATCAGGCAAGCAAGAGATTATAGATCGTTACCACTAGATGCGTAGTGCAGCGGAAGAAGAGTTAGAGTAGCCTAATCCAATATCGAGCACGTCGATATAGTGGTCGTAGTCGATCGTCCAAAGTCCTCGGCACCAATTGTGGGGACCCCGGGATTTATTTAACTCGTAATACTTTAGCAAGCATTACCAATTAAATAAAACCCGCTCCGAGACATGTATACTTCCCAGAAGTGCAGTATACATACCCCGATACAAACATAAGCATCAATTCCATTCATCACATAGAACCAAAACATTGCATTTAAGAAAGACATACATTAATTAAACAGAGTCCTTACAAAGGGGCCTTTCACCAAATGACAATAAGCACAAAAGTAAATAAGCAATGAAACAAAAGCGCCATAAGATGGTGAACTAAAGAGCCAACCGGTGTGCCTTTACCACAAGGCAACCGACCGGACCATGGTTACTCGCTCTCCCAACCCAAGCACATCTCGCGAAGTACCTTGGCTTACGAGCAACCTCCTGCGCAACCAAAAGATTAGCATGCAAAGCATGTGAGTACATCAACTTGTACTGCAAGACCGACGTGAAATAATGTAACTATAATGTAGCTATATGCAGGCTGTTTAGTTGGAGGCCATATGGTTTATTTAAGCATAAAGCAACATTTATTTGTAATAATGTAGTACATTTAAAAGCAAGTTTACAATTCATTTTTAAGGGTTCAAAATAATCGCAAGCGACCAAGTACACAATAAATAAAAGAGCACCAACACCTGGAAGTGACTCCCCAAAGTCACCACAACAATAGCATGAACTCCCCGTTCATACCACCCGTCAAGTTTTAAGTTTTTAAAACAGGTTATAACACTAGCTCTTGAAAAGCTTGCAAGCGCGCCCATAACCTAGGACGAGGCTATTGAATAGATTTATCCCTCAGGTGTACCACTTTACCCACACTCGCATCGCCTTTAAGCCACATGATTCACCCACTACCGAAGGTAGGCGGCGCACGCTAAGTCCTACGAGACTTTTCCAATATTGTGTACTAGGCACGACCCGCTCAGATGGACCGAAATCCATACGCTCGTTGCCCAGAAAAAGACAATCGCCACAAAGGCCCAGCTTTTTCGGACAACTGCAACGCTCCCAATCAACAAAAAAAAAACCACCTGCCACACGCCCTAGCACACGCCAAAGTACTCGGTCAAGAGGGGTTCCATATGCCCCTAGTGTGGTTAGTACGCAAATAAATTCCTGAGTAACGGGGACTCACAAGATGCTCGGTCCTTAATTGACACGGGCACCAATCCGATCACACCCAAGAAAGAATCACACCAACATACCAGTGTGCCCGCGTCGAAACCAGCTTTTCATTTTTAGTTTTGTTTTTAAATTGATTTGCAAAATTAATCAGGGCACCAAACACCAAGTGTTGGATAATAAGAGTAATAGTAGTTGTGTGATCCAGACCACCGACAGAGTCGATGATCACCCCAATACTACCGATACTAAGCATGGCTAAGCAATATAACACGTAACTACTAAGTGATGAGGGCCCCACCATGAACCCTAACCACAGCAAATAACCTAGGCTCATGGTAGTAGAGGAATAAACATTTAGCTACAGGGGATGCAACTAAAGGATGTCTAACCATAATTTAACACAAATTAGCAATGCATACATACAGTTGAAGCAAAGTATTAAACTTTGAGAATAATAGGATTCAGGGGATATGATCAAACTGCTTGCCTGGCTGCTGTTGCTCAAGAGGTTGCTCTGATGTGCTATCGGGCTCAACGGACTCTTCGTCACCTAATCGCATAAGCAATTACACGGCAAAAGAGCAATAAGGCAATAAATCCTAACCACAAAATTTGAGCAAAAAGCATCCAAAAGACACAAAATTTATACACAAGGTAAACTAGGAATATACTTAGACATAGAATCTGGAAAAACTCAATTTGGCTTTTTGGAACAAAAGATATTAAGGAAATAGCTATTTTCGGCCATCTTTAAATTACTGTAGCAAAAATATTTTCCCTAATGATTTTGGAGCTGAAATTTTTATTGTAGCTAGCTACTGGTAGAGTGATAGCCCATATAAAATTTCAGGTCATTTGGAGTTATATTGCAAAAGTTATGATTTTTATGGTTTAAAAGGGTATTAAAACTAAATTTTAGTCCTTATGATTTTCACAACAGTAGAATTTATGAAACTAATTTTTCCTAGCAATTAGACTATCAGAGGAAACTACTCCAATTGGATTCATACAAAAATGAGCTATAGATAAAAAGATATGCATTTTACTAGCCTGCTAAAAGTTCTAAAAAACAGTATTAAGTTCACTTGTTTACTATTTTTGAAAGTGGCTTTCCAGGTTTGAGCATGGTCTGAAACTATTTTTATAATTAAGTTCAAGTTATGTGGAAACTAACAAAATTGGAATCACCTAAATTGGAGCTATAGGGACAGAGATACAAAAATGATAAGACCCTAATGAGGTTCTCGATCGGGACTTAAGCAAACCGGCAAGTTCTCATGCCCGCGACGTGGCGATTCTCGGAGCCGTGGATCATGCGATGGACGGCCACCGAGAGAGCCACGCCGCCCGACTCTGCTGCCGCTCGTCCGACAACAGAGCCGAGCAAAACTCGAGCTCGCCGGGCGTGTCGCCGGCGAGGAGTTCGGGGCAGGCCGGAAAGAGCTAAAATCGAACTCATCGCTATTGCGCACCGGATGGCACCGCGACGAGGTTAATGGTGGCTTGACGCGGCGCGCGGCGGCGAGGCGAGGTGTGCTACACAAAAACGAAAACAAAGAACTGGCCATGCTACGCGCAAATGGACGAGTGCACAAACTATAACGAGGCCCTAAGGACTTAAAGTGACCAGCCGGAGCTCATATGGTAGCCGGCGGCAAGCCGGAGGCTAACGACGGCGGCGGCGCGACCAAACAAAGAAACACGCCACGTGCGGCAAAAGTCAAGCGGAGAAGAGCTCAAGCTCACCAGGGCCTCGTGAAGATGATGACGCATCGACGGCCGAGGAGGCCCGAGCCGACCGCGACGAAGACCAGCGGCTATGCTAGGAGGTCCGACGGCACAAGAACTGGGAGACATTGAGCCCCAATGAGTGGTGGCACTAGATAGAGGGAGGCACCGGGATGCTCTCGGAGCAAAAGATCGGGAGGAGGAAGCCTCAGGACTTGAGAAGGAAAGGGGCACCCGCGCCACGGGGAAACTCAACCACGAGGTTCCTTCCTCCGCCACTGAAATTGATGAGGCGTAAGCTTCACCAAGGGGTGAGAAGCAAACAGGACAACAGAGGGGGCACGAGATCCACCGGAGCACAAGCTTCACTCGGAGCTCCAAGCTTGGCAATGGTGGCCGACCGCGATTGGGGCGCTTGAGGCTCTCTGGTGCTCAGCGGGTGCAAGCGAGGAGTGCGGAAGGGCGAAAGGGGGGTCAAGGGAAAGGGGCCGAGGGCTTAAGAAGGCAGGAGGACCAAGGATCAACGGTGGCCTGCCTCGGGTGCTGCTGCCCGCCGCGAGGTCGCTGCGAGCGACAGGAGCAGGTGAAAAGCTGGCAACGACGACTTCGAGCGCGGCTCACTGGCAAGCATTAAATGCTCGGCGACCGTTGGCGAGGAGCGCAAGAGGGTGACGCACGGAGGGACCCCCTCCATGCTCCAGCTCGGCCACGCTCGCGAGAGGCAGGGGAGGCCGAAGGAAGGAGACGACGGGAGCGCCGCTGGATTTTCATCGGACGGCCCACGCACAGCCACGCTCCGTCGCGTTGGCTAAACAGAGACCGCACGATGGAGATCTAACGGCTAACACCGAGCCACGCCGACGAGTCCATCACCGAGCGATGCATAATGAAGTGACTCGACGAGCCAACTGCTCGAGCCGAGTCGGGTTCTAGCCCGAGGAACGATGAACTCGGTTTAGGTTTTGATTTTAGGCTGGATTTTTGAGGATTTAATTGGAGTATCAAACGAACTCCAAATTTGATGAAATTTTAACTGAAGCTAACTGGTTAGATGATTGAACTCCCTAAAATTTTCAGAAGTTTTTGTGCATCATATTTTATGTTAGAAATTCAGAAGTGATAAACTTGGGTTTGACCAATTTAAAAAGGTTTGACTTTGAGCCAAAATGGCTCAAACAAACTCTAAAATCGGGAAAATTCAGGGTGCACAATACCACCCCAAGAATTTATGGTAAAAGTTTGAAAGGTTTTGGACCAGAGACAATACTCAAAATGTTTTTGACTCGAGTTAAACTATGAATTTTGAATGTTCAATTTATGAACTTTCTTTACAAGAAATATAAGAATAGTTCTAAGAGGTTAAGATGTGTGAAAAGTTTCAACATATACACATTTTGATACATTTGAAACATGAACCCAGTGTTAGGTTACAATTGAAACACACTTCTTATTTTAATTATTCGGGGCTGTTACAAAACCTCCCCCCCCCCTAACAGAAATCTCGTCCCGAGATTTGGCTCACTCGGAAAAGAAAGAAGGGTAGTCTGCACGCAGACGATCTTCTCGCTCCCAAGTAGCCTCATCTTCGTAATGGTTCGACCAACGAACTTTCAAGAACTTAATGGAACGATTCCTAGTTCTCCGCTCACCTCCTCGAGGATGTGAACAGGATGCTCGCGATAGGTCAAATCTTCTTGGGCGTCGAGGGCTTCCAACGGAGTTTCCTCATGAACACTGAGGCATCTCTTGAGTGGGATACATGAAATACATCATGTACCCTCGAGACCCGCAGTAAATCCAAACAGGCGGCACAGCCTATCTCTCGATGATGCGGTAAGGACCCACATATCGAGGAGCTAACTTGCCCTTGACACCGAAACGCGATGACCCTCAAAGGAGAGACCTTGAGGTAAACATAGTCATCGGGCTCAAAGCTCAAGGGTCGGCGCTGCGATCCGCATAGCTCTTTGCCGGATTGAGCCAGGCGTAAACGATCACGATAAGTTGACTCGACTCTCGGCCTCATTGATCGAGTCCGAACCAAAGAACGGTCTCTCACCGGTCTCGCATCAATACAACGGTTCTCGCACTTTCTCCCGCATAAGGCCTCGAAGGTGCCATGCCGAGGTGGCTTGAAAGTCGTTGTTGTACGAAACCTCTACGAATGGCAAGCATTTCTCCCAATGCTTCCCATAATCGAGAACACAAGCACGGCATGTCTTCCAAAACCCGTTGACCCTCTCGGTCGACCATCGGTTTAGGGGTGATACGCAGATCGAAAGAAAGCCGAGTTCCATAGCCGCTGCGCACTCTTCCAAAATCGGCGGTGAATAGCGCACCACGGCCGGAGACAATCGCCTTTGGTACACCATGCGTGCACACGACACGGGAGAGGTAGAGGTCCGCTAGAAGTTTCACACTAAGGGTGGTTCAGATCGCGAGAAAATGAGCTACCTTGGTCAACCGATCAACGACGCACCCGATAGCATCATTCTTCCGGAGATGTGGGTAGACCGGTAATGAAGTCCATCCCGATCGAATCCCACTTCCATTCCAGATCGGCAAAGGTGACGCAGCCCCGCAGACGCTGATGCTCGGCCTTCACGCGACAAAGATACGCCGACTCGGCGACGAATCGCGCAATCTCTCTCTTCATTCGGTCCACCAAAACCTCTCGCCGAGATCTTGATACATCTTGGTGGCCCGGGGTGAATAGAAAGGCGAGAGTCATGGGCTTCGTGGAGAATCGCATCCCGTGAACCCCGACCCTAGGGACTACAAGACGCCGTCCAACCTCACAATACCAAGGTCATCTACCGAGAATGCCGTGGTTGTCCCGCTCCGGACATTCTCCTTAATATGGCCCACTCAAAGATCTGTCGCTGCTGGCGGCCTCGATTTGATCTACCGGGGTTGGTTGCACAACTAAGGCGCAAGAGAACCTGCTCGACTAAACCTAGGTTGAGGCGCCAAATGCCTCAAAAGGGTGGGTCGATGTTGCCGAGCAACAATGCATTGCAATATGCTTTACGACTAAGCGCATCAAAGAACGACATTTGCCTTGCCTGATGGTAGTGAATACCCATGTCATAGTCCTTGATCAGTTCCAACCACCTCCTCTGCCTGAGGTTCAGATCCGGTTGGGTGAACAAGTACTTGAGGCTCCGGTGATCAGAATAGACCTCGCAACGGTTACCGATAAGGTAATGTCGCCAGATCTTAAGCGCATGAATCACAGCCGCAAGCTCTAAGTCATGGGTAGGGTAGTTAAGTTCATGGGTTCTCAGTTGCCTCGATGCATAGGCCACTACCTTGCCTTCTTGCATAAGGACACAACCAGACCCGAGGGAAGCATCGCAGAGATATCGAAACCGCGATGGATATCGTGAAGAACGAGAACAGCGCCGTGGTCAAACGCTTCTTGAGTACCAAAACTTTCTCACAAGCATCGGACCACGTGAACTTCTTGTCCTTCTTGAGCAGCTCCGCCATTGGTTTCGCGATTTTGGAGAAGTTCTCGATAAAGCGCGATAATATCCCGCTAAACCCGTAAAACTCCGCACTCGGTCACCGAACGGGTCGACTCGAGAAAGTACATCGGCGACTTTGTTAGGGTCAACGGCTCACGCCCGCCGAAAGAACGTGGCCAAGGAATGCCACTTCCTTCAACGTAACTCGCACTTGTCGAACTTCGCGACAAGTGGTGCTCACGGCTTGCCTAACACAAGCTTCAGATGCTCTGCGCGTGTTCTTCATCATCCTTGGAGTAGATAAGGATATCATCGATGAAGACCACCACGAACTTATCCAAATACTCCATAAAGACCGAGTTCATAAGGTTCATGAACAAGGCCGAGCATTGGTTAAGCCGAAAGACATGACGGTATACTCGCATGCACCGAACGAGTAGAGAACGCCGTCTTCGAATATCCTCGGTCGGATACGAACTCGGTGATAACCAACTCTTAGATCAATCTTGGAGAAGACCCGTGTTCTCGCCAATTGATCAAAAAGATCGCCGATCCGAGGCAAGGGATACTTGTTCTTTATCGTCACTTCATTAAGTGGACGATAATCAACACACATCCGTAGGGTATTATCCTTCTTCTTTACGAAGATGGTCGGGCAACCCCACGCGAGACGAATCGGGCCGAATGAAACCCTTCGCTTGCGTGTCTTCAAGTTGCTTCTTCACCCACTAGTTCATCCGTGTTCATTGGTAGGGACTTCTCGCATCGGAGCGGTGCGTGCACCAACTCAATGACGAACCTGTGGCTCGAACGGGTGGCATCCCGCAACTTCGTCGGGAAGACATCCACAAAGTCGCAAACAATGTGGACTTCACAAATCTCCGAGATGGCTTCGCTCCAGCGCGAAGAGACGAGGTCCTTGTAGCCGGTGAGAATCCAAACCTTTCACGGACGGATGGTGTGAAACGACCATCTTCCTAGCGCAATCCTATCCGGCCTAGATGCCGCCAACCAATCCATACCAAGGATCACATCTAAGCTAGCCGAGTTGAGAAGGATAAGATTCGCCTGCATCTCACTCCTCGATCTCGATGGGGACATCCCTACACTCTAATTCAGCTCTCACCCAACCGTGAGAGCGAATCGAAGCTGGATAGGCAATGGAGTAAACAAAAGACCACACAATGCAACAAAGATGCAGATACAAAGGAATGCGATGCTCGTAATCGAATAAAACAAAGAGCGGGTAGGAGTTAACAGAAGGGTACCCAACACCACGCCGGCGCCTCCCGGCCTCTCACGGTGACGAGGTTGACCTCGCCACTACCCACTCCACTGGCGAGGGGCAACCTTCCGTCCGGGATGAACTAGCTCCATGCCCGCCCTCCATTAGGACGAGGGCTGCTCTCGCTTCTACTCCCGCCCTCTTGGGACGAGCTTGTTCGTAATGCCCCTTAAGGCCACACGAAAGCGTGTGACCTCATGCACGGTTGGCGAAGCCACCTGGGAGCCGCAGGGGCACGTGGGCGATCCACACCGCGGCGAACGCCCCCGAGATGCCACCGACCTCACAAGGGGTGCCGAGGTCGGGACACCGAGCGTAGGGGCGAGGGGCACTCCGGCCGAGTGCCGAGCCTCCCACTTACGCTATGGACTCGCCACTCTCTACTAGAGTGCTCACCAACGATGGCCTTGTCCACCAAGGCCTAGAAGTCCGGAAGTCGACGATGGAGAGCTTGTCCCAAGCTCCAAGGACAAGCCAACCCGAACTTCTCTCGCTTGCGCGACGGTGGCCACCTCTCCGAGCATAACGAGCCAAATGGTTGAACTCGTATAAATACTCCGAGACTGTGGCGACCCCCGCTTGAGGGCCAAGAACTCTCTCTTCTTCAACGTCATCACACCTGCGGGGATGTGAGAGCGCTAAAGCGTGCGGAACTCCTCCCAGAGACTATATGGCCACTGGCCGATAGCCGTAAAACTCTCCCACCAAGAGAGCTGCCCTCCAATCGGTGGGAGGCGAACGATGCCTTCTCCGGCTCCTCTCGCATCTGCGCGATGCCGAAGCTCAACCCGACGCAGCCGGCCGTCCGCCGAGCGGTCCTCGCACTGGAGAAGGTGGGGCCGAGTGCGAGGAACTCGATAGTCCCCACGCGCCGGTGGCCACCCCACCTCCCGATCCCGGCACCGCGGCGAGGCGGTGTTCGCGCATCGCCTCCGTGATCCGCGTCGATCCATGCGGTTGCGCCGATCCGGCAACACCTCGGCCATGGACTGAGGAGGAGGAAGCTCTCATCCGGTCCACTGATCGGGCTCTAGTAACGCTGACGGGAGGCATCCTGTTTTATTAAAAAAATTTAGGTTAACGACAAATGTATAACGAAAGCAAAACCTTTAAAACAACTCTACAACGAGAAAGACCAAGGTTAAAAGCCAACTGGATACGACCCACTGTATTGAATGAACGAGTAATCGATCAGAAGATAAAATTCCAACAGGAAGACCTAGAGCGAACACTACCATTAAGCAAAATAAATCAACCGAGATAGTGTTAGATACTTAGCCAACTATTACCACTTCTTACCCCTTTATTCCTTCAAGTTTTAGTTGATTTATCCTCTCATTATCTATCCTAATTAGAACCTCCGAAGTCGCTGTCTGAAATTGACGCTCGCTGTCCAGATTTTGCATCCAAGCTCCTAGTCGTAACCAAACCATTCCAGAAGCTTCCAAACCTTGAACGGGCAGCTCACAATTCAATTTGCCAAACTCGTGGTCCCAAAACCCAGTTAACCGTTAACATTATCTTTGAAAGGAAGAGAGGGGAAAACAATTTTTAAAACTCACATTAGAGTAAGAGGAGAGAAGAAAGCTAAGATAGGTAAGGAATAAACTGAGAATCAACTTAGGTTTCGACAAAAACCCTTTGGTACTTTGAAATTAGGTTTTCCAAAATATCCTAAGAGACGACTAGCTCCTACATTACGGTGGGTGTATGGCTCGATACCAAGCTTGTGGGGACCCTGATTTATTTAACTCGTAATACTTTAGCAAGCATTACCAATTAAATAAAACTCCAGCCCGAGACATGTATACTTCCCATGCAGATACATACCTGATACAAACATAAGCATCAATTCCATTCATCACATAGAACCAAAACATTACAGACGAAGAAAGACATACATTAATTAAACGAGTCCTTACAAAGGGGGCCTTTCACCAAATGACAATAAGCACAAAAGTAAATAAGCAATGAAACAAAAGCGCCATAAGATGGTGAACCAAAGAGCCAACCGGTGTGCCTTTACCCACAAGGCAACCGACCAGGACCGCTGGCTACTCGCTCTCCCAACCTGCACATCTCATGTAGTACCTTGGCTTACGAGCAACCTCCTCTGCAACCAAAAGATTAGCATGCAAAGCATGTGAGTACATCAACTTGTACTGCAATAGGACGCGTATGAAATAATGTAACTATAATGTAGCTATATGCGTTTGTTTAGTTGGAGGCCATATGGTTTATTTAAGCATAAAGCAACATTTATTTGTAATAATGTAGTACATTTAAAAGCAAGTTTACAATTCATTTTTAAGGGTTCAAAATAATGCAAGCTTACCAAGTACACAATAAATAAAAGAGCACTAACACCGGAAGTGACTCCCAAAGTCACCACAACAATAGCATGAACTCCCGTTCATACCACCCGTCAAGTTTTAAGTTTTAAAACAGGTTATAACACTAGCTCTTGAAAAGCTTACCAAGCGCGCCCATAACCTAGGACGAGGCTATTCGAATAGATTTATCCTCGCAGGTGTACCACTTACCCACACTTGCATCGCTTTAAGCCACATGATTCACCCCACTACCGGTTGTAGGCCGACTAAGTCCTCACGAGACTTTTCCAATATTGTGTACTAGGCACGACCGCTCGTATGGACCGAAATCCATACGCTCGTTGCCCTCACCGAAAAGACAAGCGCCACAAAGGCCCGGCTTTTTCGGACAACCGCAACGCTCCCAATCAACAAAAACCACCGCCACCCGCCTAGCACACGCCAAAGTACTCGGTCAAGAGGGGTTCCATATGCCCCTAGTGTGGTTAGTACGCAAATAAATTCCCGAGTAACGAGGACTCACAAGATGCTCGGTCCTTAATTGACACGGGCACCAATCCGATCACACCCAAGAAAGAATCACACCAACATACCAAAGGTGCCGCGTCGAAACCAACTTTTCATTTTTAGTTTTGTTTTTAAATTGATTTGCAAAATTAATCGTGGCACCAAACACCAAGTGTTGGATAATAAGAGTAATAGTAGTTGTGTGATCTGCAGGACCAGACGCAGTCGATGATCACCCCAATATTACCGATACTAAGCATGGCTAACAATATAACACGAACTACTAAGTGATGAGGGCCCCACCATGAACCCTAACCACAGCAAATAACCTAGGCTCATGGTAGTAGAGGAATAAACATTTAGCTGGGGATGCAACTAAAGGATGTCTAACCATAATTTAACACAAATTAGCAATGCATACATACGGTTGAAGCAAAGTATTAAACTTTGAGAATAATAGGATCTGTGGATATGATCAAACTGCTTGCTCTGGCTGCTGTTGCTCAAGAGGTTGCTCTGATGTGCTATCGGGCTCAACGGACTCTTCGTCACCTAATCGCATAAGCAATTACACGGCAAAAGAGCAATAAGGCAATAAATCCTAACCACAAAATTTGAGCAAAAGCATCCAAAAGACACAAAATTTATACACAAGGTAAACTAGGAATATACTTAGACATAGAATCTGGAAAACTCAATTTGGCTTTTGGAACAAAAGATATTAAGGAAATAGCTATTTTCAGCCATCTTTAAATTACTGTAGCAAAAATATTTTCCTAATGATTTTGGAGCTGAAATTTTATTGTAGCTAGCTACTGGTAGAGTGATAGCCCATATAAAATTTCAGGTCATTTGGAGTTATATTGCAAAAGTTATGATTTTTATGGTTTAAAAGGGTATTAAAACTAAATTTTAGTCCTTATGATTTTCACAACAGTAGAATTTATGAAACTAATTTTTCCTAGCAATTAGACTATCAGAGGAAACTACTCCAATTGATTCATACAAAAATGAGCTATAGATAAAAGATATGCATTTTACTAGCACGCTAAAAGTTCTAAAAACAGTATTAAGTTCACTTGTTTACTATTTTTGAAAGTGGCTTTCCAGGTTTGAGCATGGTCTGAAACTATTTTTATAATTAAGTTCAACTTATGTGGAAACTAACAAAATTGGAATCACCGAAATTGGAGCTATAGGGACAGAGATACAAAAATGACAAGACCCTAATGAGGTTCGATGCGGGACTTAAGCAAAACCGACAAGTTCTCATGCCTCGCGACGTGGCGATTCTGAGCCGTGGATCATCGCGATGGACGGCCACCGCGAGAGCCACGCCGCCCTGACTCTGCTGCCGCCGTCCGACAACAGAGCCGAGCAAACTCGAGCTCGCCGCGTGTCGCCGCGAGGAGTTCATCATGCAGGCCGGAAAGAGCTAAATCGAACCCATCGCTATGCGCGACCGGATGGCACCGGCGACGAGGCCAATGGTGGCTTGACAGCGGCGCGCAAGCGTAGAGGCGAGGGGTGTACTACCAAAACGAAAACAAAGAACTGCCATGCTACGCGCAAATGGACGAGTGCACAAACTATAACGAGGCCCTAAGGACTTAAAGTGACCACCGGAGCTCATATGGTAGCCGCGCAAGCCGGAGGCTAACGACGGCGCGCGCGATCAAACAAAGAAACACGCCACGGTGCAAAGAAAAGTCAAACGGAGAAGAGCTCAAGCTCACCGGGGCCTCAGAAGATGATGGACGCATCACGACGGCCGAGGAGGCTCGAGCCGACCGGCGACGAAGACCGGCGGCTATGCTAGGAGGTCCGACGGCGCAAAGAACTGGGAGACATTGAGCCCCAATGAGTGGTGGCACTAGATAGAGGAGGCACCGGGATGCTCTCGAGCAAAAGATCGGGAGGAGGAAGCCCTACCGGACTTGAGAAGGAAAGGGCACCGCGCCGCCGGGGAAAACTCAACCACGAGGTTCCTTCCTCTCGCCACCGAAATTGGATGAGGCGTAAGCTTCACCAAGGGGTGAGGAAGCGCAGGACAACAGAGGGGGCACGAGATCCACTGGAGCACAAGCTTCACTCGGAGCTCCAAGCTTGGCAATGGTGGCCGACCGCGATTGGGGCGCTTGAGGCTCTCTGGTGCTCGGCGGGTGCAAGCGAGGAGCGGAAGGGCGAAAGGGGGTCATGGGAAAGGGGCCGAGGGCTTAAGAAGGCAGGAGGACCAAGGATCAACGGTGGCCTGCCTCGGGTGCTGCTGCCCACCGCGAGGTCGCTGCGAGCGACAGCGAGGCAGTGAAAAGCGCGCAACGACGACTTCGGCGCGCCATCGCAAGCATTAAATGCTCGGCGACCGCTGGCGAGGCGCGCACGAGGGTGACGCGCGGAGGACCCCTCCATGCTCCGGCTTCGCCACGCTTCGCGAGGCGGGAGGCCGAAGGAAGGAGACGACGGAGCGCCGCCGATTTTCATCGGACGGCTCACGCACACCACGCCTCGCCGCGTTGCATAAACAGAGACCGCACGATGGAGATCTAACGGCTAACATCGAGCCACGCCGACGAGTCCATCACCGAGCGGCATAGTTGAAGTGACTGATCGAGCCAAGCGGCTCGAGCCCGAGTCGGGTTCTAGCCCGAGGAACAAAGTGAACTCGTTTAGGTTTTTGATTTTAGGCTGGATTTTTGGAGGATTTAATTGGAGTATCAAACGAACTCCAAATTTGATGAAATTTTAACTGAAGCTAACTGGTTAGATGATTGAACTCCCCTAAAATTTTCAGAAGTTTTTGTGCATCATATTTTATGTTAGAAATTCCAGAAGTGATAAACTTGGGTTTGACCAATTTAAAAAAAGGGTTTGACCTGAGCCAAAAATGGCTCAAACAAACTCTAAAAATCTGGGAAAAATTCAGGGGTGCACAATACCACCCCAAGAATTTATGGTAAAAGTTTGAAAGGTTTTGGACCAGAGACAATACTCAAAATGTTTTTGACTCGAGTTAAACTATGAATTTTGAATGTTCAATTTATGAACTTTCTTTACAAGAAATATAAGAATAGTTCTAAGAGGTTAAGATGTGTGAAAAGTTTCAACATGTACACATTTTGATACATTTGAAACATGAACCCAGTGTTAGGTTACAATTGAAACACACTTCTTATTTTAATTATTCGGGGCTGTTACACCAATCGTCTCCTCCAGCAACCTCTCATGTTCCTTGTGTAGGTCGTCGATCATCCTTGATCATCACAGCAGCAACCGCAGCAGCGCCTATACGGTATCAAAATGTTCAGGAGTGGAACGTCGTACGTCGGTGTGCTAGCACCAATACACACGGTAGAACCTTTTGGGGAGACGGCGACTAGGTTTCGGTGGAGCAACTCTTACACCCCATAACTTCATGCATCCCCTTATAAAGAGCACGCAACGGATCCTATCCAAACTCATTTAGTTACGACCAGTTCGCTAACCAGTTAGTGATCATGTACGACCAGCTCACTACCAATCCATATCTCCATACGACCCATTCGTATCTGGTCGAACTAAACAATCTACTTGTGTATTCTCCTTTCGCCTCACGATATCTGGATGAACTTCAGGTGAGATATATGTCATCTATGGACTGTTCAATACTTTCTCGATCTAGTGACGGATAACTTTATGTAGTCGACTCTTCGACCACTAGTGGTATGACCATGCACTTTCTTTATCTGACCACATCGAGGGGTCCAGAGATATCTATCCTGTTATGTTAGGAGGGGCAAATCTCATATCCGACCGATCACATCCATCTGTATATTTCATAGCATACCTGAAAACTACCTTTATAACTACATAGTTATAGAGTAGCGTTTAGTAACCACTAAGTATATTATTACACGTGTAGGAAATCATGCTGATATCAGATCTAAGTATTATATCTCATCATTACTTGAGACCAACCAATAACACACAAAATCATAACAATTTCAATAGTATCTCAAGATAGGTCAATCTAACACTATATTCGACCTGTGATATATTTGAGTATTATATTTAGAATGCTATTATCCATAATAAATATTACGTACAAATAGTTTCGTTAATTAAGGATTATTGAATCCTCTCGTGAAGGATATACTCCGTATCTGTAAAGTGTTTCATCCCCGTTGAACATTGACGAAAATTGCAGAATTAGGTCGATCTGTGCCTCATCATTCGCACTTTCCTGGTCTTGTTTAATCGCTAACTCTGACGTTGGTTAGTTGCTCTTGGACTAGTAGCTAGCTAATCCTAACTGAAAAGTGCGTGGGTCAGCATCGCATGGCTCACACCGGGCCTTTCTCGGGTCAAACGGGGGGAGGTGCACGTAGCAAAAGCTTGGTGGCTGGCTGTTTGGTGAGGGCAACCAACTGGCCCGGCGCCTAACGTACCTTCGAGAGAGTTTTAGGCTGCAGAGACCTGAAAAAGCCATGAAAAAGATCTATTCCTGTTACAGTTTGTTCGGTGCTGGTACCTATCGGAAGAATTCCATTATCCCATTGCTGGGAGACTTGAGTGGATTTGGCCCGGGCAAACTTGGGATCAGGTTCAGAGGCAGAGCGGGATCTCAGACCTCTCGATGAATAGCCTGAAGTCTAGCGAAAAACTGCCAGGTAAAAGAGGTTAGCGTTAGCTAAATAATGTTTGTTCACCCTGTGTTGTCTCTAACTTTGGACCAAAACACACTGGGCCGGTCCGAGGTCTGGGCCGGCGCTGGCTCCACCCCTGATCGGGTCCCACCTCTATATTCAACACTGAACTAATATTTGTTTGCTTTGAGGTAACAGACGAAACTATCTACTTATCAGCATGGTGCTAGTGCCGAAGAGGATGTTGGCACCACCCACCTCCTAGGCTCCTAGCATACCATACTCGTGGCCGTCCCTCCACTACTACAGAACAGACCTTTGGTCGAACTGCCAAATGGGCAATAGTCTCGGAGAAAATTGCGTCCGGGACCAAAAATATCTTTAGTCGGTTGGTAACACCAACCGGGACTAAAGTCCCCGCCCAACGGCTCGTAGCAGCTTTTGCAGAGGGACTTTTAGTCGGTTGGTGTTACCAACCGACTAAATGTCAACCTTTAGTCCCGGTTGGTACTACAATCCGGGACTAAATCTTTAGTCGGATTGTAGTACCAACCTGGACTAAAGGTTGACATTTAGTCCCGGTTGACACCAACCGACTAAATGTCCTTCTATTTAAACTCCCCGGCGTTCGTCACAGAGCCGAACGCCGTGGTCGCCGGCGGGACACGCCGCTTGCCGTCTGCCACCACCGCCGAGCCGCTCATTCACTCAACCGTATTCACCGGCGTGTTCGCGGTAAGCTCCTCGATGCTAACCCCGCCGTCCATTTGACATCTACCGACCGCCGCCCATTTTTCTTTTATTTTCGATTTTTGAATAGTATGCAGATTTGTGATTTTGTATAATTAAATCTAGAGCTCCAAAATTCTGAAAGTTTTGTGTATGCTCTCTGACATGTATACTATCTATGAAAAATATGAAATGTGAAATTTGAATAATTTTTATATGTTATAAAATTGCCAATTAATTCATAAATGGAACTTTCATGATTTTGTAGGCCACAATAAATTTCCAAAAATCATGAAATTTGTTTTTGCACTAAGTTACACTGTGAGCAGTCCATATAAAAATTTTGAGGCTATTTGGACAAAGTTGAATTTATACCTATTTTATGCTTATTTATTTAATTATTATTCCATGAATTTTGTAGGCTAAATTAATGATCCAAAAATTCTGAAAATTGTTTTGCCATGACACATGATGGTGTTCCATGGCATGTTACTCAATTAGTTCATTAGAGAAATAGAGAATTTTGGTGTATTTTTAATTTCATTTGTTTACAAAAATGAAATTTAATTATGTGATATGTCATATAATGCGACGATGACACGCCATTGGATGTACAATGCGATCGCGCCCAAAGAGTTCATTGATGGTGTGCATTATTTCTTAAGAGTGGCGAGGCAAACAAGCGGGATGGTTTCATGTCTTTGTCCATGTGCCCTGTAAGAATTTGAAGGAATATTCTAGCTCAAGGAGCCTTCACTCACACTTGTTGAAGTCGGGTTTCATGCCAAACTATATTTGTTGGACCAAGCACGGAGAAACCGGGTTATAATGGAAGAAGGTGGAGAAGAACAATTGGACCCCACGACATTATTGTTCAATACTGGTGACTTCGATGATACTGCAATGGGCGAAATCAAGAAGAGGCAAAGCGTAAGACACACTCGCGAAGATGATGCTCTTGGTGATGTCATTCGTGATGCACAAAGAGATTACGAAAGTGAAAAGGAGAAGGCTAAGTTTGACCGCATGCTAGACGATCACAAGAAATTACTATACCGTCCCGCCAAGATGGGCAAAAAGTTGGGTACAACATTTGGAGTTGCTACAATGGAAGGCACGAATGGTGTATCCGGACAAGGCATTTGGGCAATTATCAAGATCCAAAAAGATGCTTCAAGCCTAACGAATTGCTCGCCACTACGCGAAGCAAAACAGTCGCTCGCCTTTGGGATTAGAAATCCGAAGATACATGCATGTCGTAATGATCGCATCCGTATCATGGCAAGGACTACGAGAATTTGATGAATGCCCGTATGCAAAGCGTCGCGATATAAGATCAGCGAGATGACCTCTGGCGATGTTGAGGCGAAGAACGCCCCGGAAGAAAATCCTGCCAAGGTTATGTGGTATGCTCCTATAATACCACGCCAAACGTCTGTTGTAAACAAGGACCATGCAAAGTTGTTGCGATGGCACAAAGAAGACCGTAAGGTAGACAACATGTTGAGACACCTGGCGATGGGTCCCGGTGGAGAGCAATAGACGAGAATTCCTGAGTTTGCGGATGACGCAAGAAACCTAAGGTTCGCTTTAAATACGGATGGTATGAATCCTTTTGGGGACGAGCACTAGTCATAGCACTTGGCACATTACTCTATGTATCTACAACCTTCCTCCATGGTTATGCATGAAGCGGAAGTTCATTATGATGCGGTGCTCATCCAAGGCCCGAGGCAACCGGCAACGACATCGATGTCTACCGAGGCCATTAGTTGAGGAACTCCCGCTTTTATGGAGCAAACCGGTGTACGTGTGTGGGATGAGTACAAACAGAACACTTCGACTGCGAGCATTGTTGTTCGTAACAATCAATGATTGGCCCGCTCTAAGTAATCTTTCAGACGGACAAACAAGGGATACAATGCATGCACACACTTGTTTTGATGACATTGACAAGTATATATTTGAAAAATGTCGAAAGGTCGTGTACCTTGGCCATCGTCGTTTTCTTCCTATGAATCACCAACTAAGAAAGAAAGGCAAGCATTTTAAAGGTAAGGCAGACCACCGAACCAAGCCTCGCAACCGAACTGGGGAGGATGTACTTGATATGGTCAAGGATGTGCAAGTAGTCTTTGGAAAGGGACAAGGCAATGAACTGTTCCAAAAGATGCTAAGGGACACGCACCCATGTGGAAGAAGAAGTCCATATTTTGGGAGCTACCCTATTGGCAAGTCCTAGAGGTCCGCAACGCGATCGACGTGATGCACCGACAAAGAATCTTTGTGTGAACTGCTAGGATTCATGGATGTGTATGGAAAGTCTAAGGATTCACTCGAAGCACGCAGCGGGACTTGCAGCACATGAAAGAACGAGACAACTGCATCCAGAGAAGCAGACGATGGGCGCCATTACTTAAGACACCGCTAGCTTCACTCTTAGCAAAGAAGAGAAGGAAAGCATGTTTGAATGCCTAAATGACATCAAGGTCCCATCTGGATTCTCCTCCAATATAAAGCGTATAATAAAAATGCCGAGAAGAAATTCCTACACTTAAAGTCCCATGATCGCCACGTGCTTATGACGCAATTGCTTCGGTTGCTTTAAGAGAATTCTACCTCCACATGTACGTCAGCCACCGTGAAGCTATGTGCATTCCTCAATGCAATTTCTCGAAGGCAATCAATCCAATGGAACTAGCTACTCTGAGAATGATGTGGTTCAATGTCTTGTCGACTTTGAGTTGGTGTTCCTCCATCCTTCTTTAATATCATGACACACCTCCTAGTTCACCGGTCAAGGAGATTAATATTCTCGGTCTGTGTTCCTACACAACATGTTCCCCTTTGAGAGGTTCATGGGAGTCTGAAGAAATATGTTCACCAGCGTGCTCGGCGGAAGGAAGCATCGCCAAGGGCTACGGACGAGAGGAGGTCATTGAGTTCGTGTTGACTTCATTCCGACCTTGACCCGATTGGTGTTCTGAATCGCGACACGAGGGAGACTTAGTGGAAAGGAACACTAGGGAATAAAACATATATCGATGCGGGACGATTATTTCAATAAAGCGCACTACAGTTCTTCAAAACTCTCCGTGGTGGAGCCGTATGTCGAGGTACACAAGGAATTCCTACGATCCCAGTTTCGAGGAAGAATGAAGCTTGGATTAGGCGTCATCACATGGAAACTTTCAGCGGTTGGTTGCGAAAAGAATGTCGAGTGATGACAATATTGATGAGCAATCAGTATTTGTTGGTTAGGCAACCGTCGTGGCACATCCTCACGTACAAAGTGCGAGATAAATGGAAATACATTTTACACCGTAGCCCAAGATAAAAGGAGCACGAACCAAAGCAGTGGTGTCGCGTAGATGCCACAGACCCAAATGGAAAGAGGCAAACATATTATGGGCATAGAGGAGATTTGGGAACTAGACTACGCACCTAATTTTAAAGTCCCTTTGTTCCAGTGCCAATGGGTGAAGATGACCAGGAGGCGGGTAACAATCGACAAGGAGTATGGAATGACAACGGTGGACCTCAACAATATTGGGTACAAAGACGAACCATTCGTCCTTCTGCGATGTGAATCGGTGTTCTATGTGAAAGACATGTCTACAAAACCCAGAGAGGGAAAAATGACGACAAATCAACCAATGAGCCAAAACGCCACATAGTTCTTTCGAGGAAAAGAAACAAGTGGGAATTGAGGACAAATCGGACATGTCGAAGATTATGAAAGGGATGATCGAATCCCGCCCCAGTGTGACCAAAGACCCAAGCATCCTCGCTAAATGCCGAGGACACTCCATGGTTACGGCATGATCATAACCAAGGGTCATACGTCAAGAAGAAGTTCACCATCGTGCCCGCTTGATATATAGTGATGTTTAATAAATAGTGTGTATTAGAGATTTTATGTAATAATTGTAACTTCAGATGTTTCTATCATATTTTTCTTGTTTTTATCGTTTCAAATGAAATTCCTATTCGATAAAAGGACACATGTACCTCTGTGAAGCATGTCTTCTCCACTTCGTGTAAAATGACTTGAAATTTTTTAGCAAGTATTTATGCCTTCAAATGAAATTCCCGACTTGTGGTTTGAGCCCTTCATTTTGTTTATAGTTGGCTCTTCACTTCCAACTTGTGGTCACTATAAAAGTCGTTTGAAATGTCAATAAGATCTACGTGCTTTCAGGACATGATCGCAAATGTTCTCAAGAACATTTGATGATTCTTTACACAACAACTTGGATCAAAGATTAAAACCTCAAACTGAAAGTTTCCATTGTATTCGAATACGAGGAAGTCACACCTTATATCATTAGTCTTGACAAATGCCTCCCAACCCGCTTCGAGGACTAACTTATTCGGATATCCGGTGACTACAATCTGTGCAAATGCTTCCATTACATGCTTTCAATTTTATCTTTCCGGGATCTTGTCTCCAAAAGCGCAGCAAATTTTTTGGTATGATCTGCAAACATAAGGGGGTAAACTCATATAATGTCAGAAATGGTAAAGTGCAACTACTATGCAAAGGAAAAAATGGAAATTTCTCCTTAGTGGGGTATTGCTACATAAGGATTAAATTGCTTTGGGGTTTTAAAACGGTTAGTCGAATTTCTGCACTTTAAAACAGGCCTAAACAAGATGATCAAAGTAGCACAAAGGCTAATCAAGAAGACAAGAAGAGTAAAACCGCAAAAGTCGCAAATAAAGTACTAGTAGCAGAGTAGTTCCAATCTCACCTATAGTTCCAATGAAATTCCTATTTGATGGTGGATTTCTCATCGCGCATTTGGGCAATGAATGATGGAAAACCAAAGATTAACGTTAAAATGATGCAAAAACAAATTTCCTATCGAAAACCAATAGTTTTATTTTTAAAAACTATTATTTTTTAAAAATTTATGCCTAATATTTAATTTATTATGCATTTAACAAGAATTAGCATATTTATACAAATAAACTTAATACAAAACCCACCAGGGACTAAAGGTTCTCTCGGAAAATAGTGGCGGAATCGAATAGTGGGGACCTTTAGTCCGGTTGCTAACACACCGGGACTAAAGGTTCTCTGTGGTGATAATTGAATAGTGGGGACCTTTAGTCCCGGTTGCTAACTGACCCGGGACTAAAGGTTCTCTGAAAATATGTCCCAGCGCAAAATTCACCTTTAGTCCCGGCCGTGGCACCACCCGACTAAAGGTTCTCTGAAAATATGTCCCGCATAAAATTCACCTTTAGTCGGGCAGTGGAACCACCCGGGACTAAAGGTCCACCTTTTAGTCCGGTCCGTATTACACCGGGACTAAGGTCTTTAGTCCCGGTTGGTAAAACCGCCTTGGGACTAAAGGTCCCAAGTACTTAAGCAACGATTCGTCTTCCATTCTTCCTCCACTTCCCATCGCGCGCCCTCCTCGCGTCGTCTCCTCTCGCTGCCGCTCTGCGCCGACCTCGCCGCCGTCCGGCGGCGCGTGCTCCTCGCCGTCTTCTCCGCGCGACCCGCCCTCTCCCTCGCGCCGGCGTCGTCTCGCGTCGCCGGCGCCCTCCGGTTGGTGTTACCAACTCAAGGTAAATTGGTTGTATAAACAACTAGCCTACTAAGTATGTATGTACTAAAACCATGCATGTTTCTCGGGTGGTAGGGCACGCAAATTATCGTATGGGCCATATGGCATACTAATAAAAATTTATGGAATGACTATACATTTCAATAATATGTTAGCACATATTTAAATTTATTTATCAATGTTAGTATGTATCGCCCCATCGCCTCCACTGCGGGCTCCAACGCCGACACCGCCCGCTCCATCGCCTCCACGGCGGGCTCCAACGCCCACACCGCCCATCGCATCGCCTCCACGGCGGGCTCCAACGCCGCCATCGCCCCATCGCCTCCACGGCGGGCTCCAACGCCGACACCGGCCGGCCCTCGCCAAAGAAGAGGCCCACCCACAAGCAGCGCGCGGCACCGCCGAAGAAGAAAGCCTCGGGAGAACACCAGCTATTTCTAAGACGCACGAAACTTTCCTATGAGAAGACCGCCGAGGAAATAGATGCTTGAAAACAGATGTGGGCGGTTTCTTCGCGAAAGTCAAGGCTAAAAGTGAAGCGGCGAAACCACGAAGCCGTACTTCTTCGACGTCCGTAAGTTCTAAGGCAAAGGGTGGACGCTCACGAGAAAAGTTACGTCATGCTCGTAAGGATTCGCCACTATCGGACTATGACCGCACTCTCACCAAGTCAATTGAGGAGGCGAAGAAGAGAGAAGAGAGCACGGAAGGGTGTTGCACATTCGAGGAACAATCACAGCAATTGCCCCACTAGTTATTGGGAATGAATATGGTTCAAACACGAACGTGCTAGAACGAGATATCCGGAAACGTGCATTTGGATCAACTTGATGAATTTTCGCGAAATCGGTCTAAGCATTTCCCAAATGCTCGCAGAGCACACATCGAAAGTGCTCGGAAGTTGATCATTGGAAGAAGGAATATGTATATGGCAAGAGTCTATACAACCTCGAGAAGCTCATGGAACCGTGCATAAATGTACTTGTTAAACAAGTGGTACATGGCGGCATGTCGCAGAAAAGCGGATGACTTTATTTGCGTCAAAATTATAAACCATCATTACTTCGTGGCGATGACATTATAATGGTTCGATTTAATGAGTTACACCAGCTATGCCACATGGACGCTCTAGACAAATCTCATTAATTTGCTTTTGTCTGTACGTGATTCTTTCTTTTAATAATCTCACTCTAGCATATGTATATGTATAAGTAATTATCCTCACACTAGCTAGCATGTCTATACATATGCAGAGACATGATGAGAGACCTCACACGTAGAAATGACAAGAACATTGGTTTCGTTGATCCATATATCGTATTCAAGGACCCAAACACTCCCCACGATCAATGGAGACCTCAAATGGAGAGGAATTTTTGAGGTTCTTGATCAACCAAAAGAACAAAAGATTTATACTCTTCCCTACAACTTTGGGTGAGTGTTGTTATCGTGTGCACATTTTACTTTACTTACTCAATCCAACATAAAGATATATATGTTGACTCTATAAACAAATGCGACTTTCATCGATATTCGATTGTCTTCGATCTCTCGACGGTCATTTGCTAATCTATGACTCGTTGAGAAAACCGCAGAACATTACCAAGATATGATAGACATTATCCGGGGGTAACTTGATCTTTAAATATTTATTCCTGCTCTTTAACTCGCAATAGTTAATTAACGATCCAATTATTGGGCGGGGTTTGGGCTTGGTTCGTTCAACTACACCGTCCGGATCCGAAGCGCGCTTCGATCCACACCGACTGGATGTAAGTTGTACTAGCTCCGCGTCTTTACCTTATCATGCTTGACTCACGCGGGATGACGAGTAATCTTTTATATCGCATGATGGGTTCTACGACCACGAGCAACAATTTGTGTGGATACTACGTTTGCGAGTTCCTCATGGTGTATGCAAAAGAACCCATCTACAGATGCAGAAGTGCGTAATAAGTATATATAATAAATCCATTTTATTTATTTGTTGCTATTAAATAAATCTTATGTATATTAATACTTCTTTCGTTTAATGCAAATTGAAGGAGATATGGTTGAAGGAACAGTGTTGGATATGGACCGCCTCAAAGGAATTCAAGAGACAATCGCAGATTTCTTAATGAGCATGTCCTCAAGCCCAGACCGAGTTCTACTTTAACCTGATGAACCATTGAAGCCAAACCGGGACGAACATTTGTATGACATTTAAGTGGAGGACAACATTTGTGTTGTAAATACCAAGGATGCATGAATAATTTTGTAAATTTTTGTGCATATATATATATTATACATATATATAGCTCCATAATATATATAGTTTCATACTTTATTTGTGTGTAATAATGTTCCAAACTAAATTATATATGTGCGTATACATATATTAGCAATGAAGAATACGCATTTGAAAACCTAATGTAATTGTAAACCAAAATCAATAATGAATTGAAATGGAAACAAAAAGAAAAAAAACACCTTTAGTCGGTTGGTAATACTGCAACGGGATTAAAAGGCAACCTCGTGGCTCGATCTGTGGATTTAGTCGGTTGGTATTACCAACCGGACTAAAGTCGGCTTTAGTCGAGCTTGGGACCGGGACTAAAGGTGAGACATTTAGTCCCGATTTCCTAGTCCGGCTCTATAACAGGGACTAGAGGCCCTTTAGGCCCGGGACCAAAAGTCTGTTCTGTTGTAGTGCTCTCTCCCACAGCCACCACCACCGCCTCTCGCCGCCCAAAAACCTATCCATCCATGTACTACCACCGCCTCTTGCCGCCCAAAACCTCAACTTGAATTCTCAGGCCGATGTACCACCACCGCCTCTTGCCGCCGAAAAACCCAACTTGAATTCTCAGGCTCCGTCGATGTACCACCACCGCCTGCCACCCACGGTCTTCCTTAAGATCACAACCAGCTGTGAACCTCTAAAACCTTACACCCTAAAAAACTCTAACCGCCGACATCTCTTCTTTTGGAGGCTTAGCTCGAGATCGGCGTGCGCCGTGATACGTTTGCAAGGTCGACGTGGATGTCCAAAATTGACATTCTGCATGAGTTGGGCTGGGCCGAGCTTGAAAAAAAGAAACGGACCAAATCCTTGCCCGCCTCAAAAGCCGGAAGGCTCATCCCAGCTGGGCCGCAATGCATTGGGCCGGGCCTACATGGCCCACCTTCATGAATCATGATCGGTTTCTTCCACTCGAAGTGGGAAATGCAATTTGCTCCGTGACCCGGTCTCGAAAGCGGAAGCACCTGCCGGGGAAAGCACGTAAGCGCTGTGTGGATGGCGTAAATAGCCCCTCGAGTAAAATGCCTTCGTGGGGAAACTCGCGGTAGCAGCACCGAGAGTGGTGTGTGACCGTTTGTCCCTCTCTCTCTCTCTCTCTCTCTCTCTCTCTCTCTCTCTCTCTCGTCTCGTTGGAATTCGGATCGGCGCCGCGGCCACGTGCATTGTCCGATCGAGCCGAACTAGGGCAGAATTGGAGGGAGAGGGATCGAGGATGCAGCAGCAGATGGCGGCGACGGTGGAGGAGCAGATGATGGTGAAGGCGATCAGGGAGGAGTGCCCGTGGGAGACCCTCCCCAAGCGCATCCAGGCCGCGGTCCTCTCCAAGGAGGACTGGCACCGCAGGTACATCAATTAATGTAATAATAGCCAATCTTGGATGATTTAGCACGCAATCGGGGGGCATTGGTCATTTCGCGCGTTTGTATCAAGAAATGCGAGTTTTGTTCCACGAAATGGGGGCAGCTTTACGCTTCTTTACGAGGAAGATTGGGATCCCGGATGCATGTTTGAGAATAGAAATTGTTAATGCATGCACGCGTATAGGAATGCGGGTTTGTATCGAGAAATGCGGGTTTTCAGATCAGAAATGGCTAATGCATGCATATGGGAATGCCATCTAAACTCTAGCCATGTTGATGGTTGCTAAAATTTGAAAGAAAAATTAGCCCAGTAAACATTGCAAAGAAAAATTAGCTCAGTAACACTGCTAAGATCGTAAATTGAGACATAACATCGAACGTGAGGCTGACAAGTGGGAGTGATGCAGTGATGTTATTTTCCAACTCACGAAATCTTTACAGTGTTACTGACCAATCCGTCCCATCTTTTAATTGTCGACTTTTCTGCAATCAAGCCCCTCCTCTACTTGAAATTGGGCCATATAAGCCTCTTTTTGGTTGTACTGACGCAATTATTCTATTTCGTCAAACTCTCCATTGACGATGCACTGTCCCTGATATTTGGGGCCCATGTGATAGAGACTTATTTCTTTCCATCCATCATGTGGGCCCCACTTGTCAGTAATCAGTGGGCTCCCTGTCAGTGGTTGGTACCTTGATGAAATCAAACATAGGTGCCCAGTCCAGGTAGTAGAATGACCATCCTATGTAAGTTAACTCAGACCAGCTATTTCGAGCTAGTTGCAGAGCTTGCAATCTTTATTGTTGCATAATGTGGATGATTCTTCAGATGCCTGATGTTCTGCTTGCTAAAAACATTGTTGGCAGGATTGTAGATTATTGCTTACGAAAACGATTGCCATGGAATTCCTGTTTTGCCCGCAAAGTATGCAAAGAAGGAGAGTATTACGATGATTTGATGCGCTATCTCCGCAGAAATCTTGCTGTAAGTTGCCTGGATTTTTCGTATTTTTAAATCGTTTGTCAATTATATACTGGTTTGTTGATATCTTTATTAGAATCAGGTTTCAGTAGTTGATATACATTTTTTACACTTTTGTGTTATCATACTTGAAATTGTGAAATACTATGTTTGGCTGGTTGCAAGTCGAATCTAAATTCGTCACCAATTTTTTAAAAAACTTTTCTTGGGGTTGTTTCCATCGATACCTCTTGCAGTCGTGTCATGGTTCTCTTTTTCCCAGTTTGTTCAGCTAATTAGGAAGTTCTGGTATTCTCTAGGCTTGAGTACTTTTTTAAAAAGCTTTCATGACTGCTACTTTGATCAATGTTTTGCAGTTATACCCGTATCATCTTGCAGACTACATCTGTCGAGTAATGAGGATATCACCATTCAGATATTACTGCGATGTCCTTTTGAAGCTATGAAGAATGGTAACCACTTATTATTTTATTAATAAAAAGCAAAGCATTTCTGTCATCACATTCTACCTAACTGTTTCGCACAATTGGCCTGCCCTCATGCCCAACAACCTTAACGACTCATTTAAATATTTTCTGCCAGGAAATTTTTTCATATCTATGATATAACATACAATTTTCATTTCTACAAAAATCTATATGAATCATTTATCTAGTTAATAGTTTTGATTTCTTGCACATGGCCCGTACTAATCAATATCTGTTCATCTAGGGAATTAGAGAAGCCAGGCTGTATTTTCAGTTTCTACTTGACTGTAAAATGTGATAATTTCTAAGAATATTTTATTAATTTTTAACATTGCTATTTATTAAAATTCTTTGGTCGCACTTCACTTATCATGTTCAATCATGCGACAATAATTTACTCCCTCCGTTCACAACATTTGTGTAGTTTATTGGGAATTTGCCGTTGCACAATATCTGTCCATTGTGGTGAGTCCATAGTATATTTATTGCACTATTTCCCATCTTCTACCCCTGCTATTAATGATGTAAAAGATGCTGAGTGATTGAAATATGCCATTTAATGTAAGCATGGTCTCCAATTCCATTAATTATTACTTAGATTTTGTGCCTCCTTGGTCCGTGCGCATAGGGTAGTTGGACAAATATTGTGGAATGGAGGGAGTATTGGTTTTCTTGCATAATGAGATTATTGTTTGTCTGATTCTGCCATGTGATATGAGGTACCTTTTGAATTTGTATACTACATTTCTTTCATGTGTGGTTATTGTACAACAATTTTATTATCCTTTCTACTAAGTATGAATGTAGATTACCCTATGAATATTGTCATTGCGTAAGCTGGCTTGTTTTATCTGTTAACAGTAGTTCTCTTTATAATTCTAATTTGTTGATAATACTGGCAGAGCAACCATATGACAGTATTCCAAATTTCAGTGCTGCTGATGCCCTGAGGATTACTGACGTTGGAAGAAATGAATTTATTGATATTATGAATAAGTGCAGATCGAAGGTATTATTGTCAACTATACCATGGCCTTTCTGTAACATTACTGGTTCTTATATTCTTGCAGGAATATAAGATTCCAACTAGTGAATCCATGGGAATATTTGAGTATTATTGCTGTGATGCAGGAATGGACTGTGAGATTCTAGAACACATAAAGTGGTTTTCATATGTTTAGAAAATGAACACGCCCCAACTAGTTTCCTCATTTCCTCCTGTTATATAATCAGTTTTTTTCACTTTTGGGTATTTCAGAAGATAATGTGGAAGCTGAACAAATCAATTGCAAAAGAGTTGCTGCCTGCACAACCCGCAGACTTAGCGATAGAACCATGGTGGGGAGTTCGGTTTGTCAACTTTACATTGGAAGAGTTTAAGGTTAGATTCATCAGGGGCGAGCTTTCTTGTTAATTGTGTAAGGACATTGTACTTTTGACAGAAGAATATAGTGAATATATTTTGTGTTCTCATTCTTATCATAAAGTATGCATAGGTTTTACTCAACCTTGTTTTCTCTATAAGATAGAAAACTATACAGCAGTACCTTTTATTTGTGCGAATTGATGCTGTTAATTTACTGTAGAAGCTTTCAGAAGAAGAGACATCTGCAATAGACAAAATATGTAAGGAGGAAGTCAATTCATATGTTCTATTCGATCCGGAGGTTATAAATGGTCTTTACAAGAGAGGAATGGTATACTTCGATGTGCCTGTTTATCCTGAAGACCGTTTCAGAGGTATGCAGTCAGAGCAAGTTGTGTCATTCTTTAATTATATAGGATTTCTGTTCTTAGGGTCCAGCATTAAAATTGTTGGAGGATTTTCCCATAACTCATTGGCACAATTGCCTCATGTCAGCTTATTTGTGCCAATTAAGACATTGTCAGGTAGAAGCTTGTAACTTTTACACTGGTACTGAATGTGTTGCAGATGTTATTTTATCACAGCAAGTTACAATCTAAGTTACCCAAAATTCCCGATTTATGCATGTAAACCTTCTATCTAATGATGCTTCAGTTCTAAACTTGTACTGTTTGTTCAGTTTCGAGGCTTGAAGGTTTTGTTTCAAATAAGGATCAGTCATACGAAGATCCAATTGAAGAGTGAGTAAATTGCCTTCAGTAGTCTTCTGCACAATGAGCTTCATTCCCTATTCAACTGTTGTGCATTGCTAGCTTTGTCTGTAGCCGTTAAAATCATTTTATGATTTTCTTGACTGCAGGCTACTTTATGCTGTATTTGTTGTATCAAGTGAAAATGCCACAGTTGCTGAATTGGCTACAACTTTACAGGCTGACCTATATCAACTCCAGGCAGCTGCGTCATTTGCTTGTAGACTGGGTTGGGCTGTTAAGCTTATGGACACAGACTCCGTTCTTAGAGATTCAAGTGCACCTGCATTGCCCAGTAATATTCTTAGTGATGATGATGAAGCTTTGCGTATGATTATCAACTCAGAAAAGTCTGGTCAAGAATTGCTTAGCAATGATTCTGATGGACCCAGGAAAATCTCTGGAACTGCTTATGTGGGCTTTATTGTGGATGCTAACGTAACTTCATACTTGATGATGGGTTCACTGTCTCCAGGTTAGATTCCCTTATTACTCCATTTCCTACACCTTTTAAATTTCTAAGCAGAAATCTGTTCATCATCTTTGATCTGGAATGCGATATTATTGACAGCTGTACAGTTCGTTCTTGGATTGGCATTCTACAGTTCTAATGGAACTTTCCTTTGAATTGGCAGAATGGACTGATCTTTCTTCACTAACCTATTGCAGGTTTAAAGTCTCATGCTGTAACATTATATGAGGCCGGAAAACTTGGTGATTCTTGCATTGCTGATCTATGCAATGATCTAGCTAGTTTAGAAGGAAAGAAGTTTGAGGGTGTGCTCCAGGAATTCGCAAATCATGCTTTTAGCCTGCGATGCTTCCTTGAGTGTTTGCTATCTGGTGGAACTACAAGAAATGAAACCAGTGAAGCAAACAGTCAGGACGGCTCCTTGCAGGAGGATGTTGCTACCCTTTTAACCCAGGAAAGCATTGAGGAGAGCATTGATAATGTCATTGAGAATAATGGAAGCTCACTTGAAATTGTAGACACTTCTGCTGATGATCATCATGATGAATTATCACAACAGGACCACCCAATGCTCGATTCAGATGCTACAGATGGGAATGCATCATCACCTTCAATTAATATATCTGGAACTAAGGAAAGCACAGTAAACAATGATTTTGTTAACAGCCAGACTACACAACTGGGTGGCTCAACTGGTAACACCCCCTTGTTGAAGACTAAAAGAAATTACCGAGTCAATATTCTTCGCTGTGAGAGCTTAGCTTCACTGGCCCCATCAACATTAGAAAGACTACTTATCAGGGACTATGACATTATGGTGTCTATGATTCCTCTTCCATATTCATCAGTTCTACCCAGCACTGCAGGCCTAGTACATTTCGGTCCGCCTTCTTACTCCTCCATGACACCTTGGATGAAGCTTGCATTGTATACATCTGGTAGTTGCGGCCCAATATCTGCTGTTTTTATGAAAGGACAACGGTTGCGGTTGCTGCCTGAACCATTAGCCAGCTGCGAAAAGGCACTGATATGGTCTTGGGATCAATCTGTGGTGGGTGGACTAGGAGGAAAGTTTGAAGGGAACTTGGTAAAGGGAAGCCTTCTATTGCACTACTTAAACTCAATGACAAAACATTCTGCTGTGATAGTGCAGCCATTGAGCATAAATGATCTTGATGAAACAGGAAACCTAGTAACCATGGATGTCCCATTGCCCCTGAAAAATGCCGATGGGTCAATTGCATCCACAGTAGCTGGCACTGGCTTGCCTGAGGAGCAAGTATCACATTTGACTTCCTTGTTGGAAGACCTTTCCAGTAAAGTTGAGCTGAGCACAGTTGGTTACCTTCGTTTAGTAAGGCTTCATAGGGTAAGCGAATCCAGTGAACTTCCAGAGAATGAAAGTTACGAGTGGGTCCCTTTGAGCTTGGAATTTGGAATTCCCTTGTTCAATCCAAAGTTATGTGAAAGAATATGTGAAAGGGTCATTGAGTCACATATACTTCAGAAAGATGATCTCAGTGAACATTATGAGGCTATACAGAATGTGAGAAAGAGGTTGAGAGAACTTTACACCGAATATCAAGCAACTGGTCCAACAGCGAGGCTATTCAATCAGCGGGGAGGCTCAAAGAATTCACCACACCAACTAATCAACATTGTCAGTGGCAGATGGAGTCCATTTCATGACCCGTCGACGCCTACCCATGGAGGGTCCCCGCGTGAACACAACAGACTGAAGCTCGCAAGACGGCAGAGATGCTTCACTGAAGTTCTGAGCTTTGATGGGAGCATCCTCAGGTATTTTCTGAAGAAACCGCACAACACCATGTAGGTTGTGTTATATAGTTGATAATATGACTTTGAACCCTAATTTTGTCACTGGGTCATGTTTTGGACCTCTGATAGGTCGTACACACTTGCTCCTGTGTATGAGGCAGCTACAAGATCTGTCTCTGAAGAGCAACCATCCACTCCTGCAGCAAAACCTGAGCCAGAAGATGCAGATACCAAGGATGTGGTCTTACCAGGAGTTAATCTTATATTCGATGGAGCTGAGCTGCACCCATTTGACATTGGTGCTTGCCTCCAAGCTCGTCAACCTCTCTCGTTGATAGCTGAGGCGTCGGCCGCATCATTGGCCATCAAATGATGAATCCATGTTATGCATTTTCATGGCAAATTTTGTTTGTTCATGTTGTGTGCAGAATTGATTCTTGTATAGGACACTTCTCAAAAGCAGGCAATTTTTTAAGCTTGGTGGGAAGATTTTGTTATGCCAGGGTAGTTTATTCTCCTCCAAACGCCTTCTCCGATAAGGGATGAATGCCAGGTGAGGTTTTCATACACAAATGAAGCTTATTGACTGCGAGATTACATGTCGTATTGTTATGATGGTGTTATCTACTTGCATTAGGCGTGAATAGCACATTTTCATGCTTTCTGATTTCATATTCTTGCATTGTTAGCAACATACTATGTTGCCTCTGCCTAACGTACTCCTGTTATATGTAAATGGACAAAAACTTCAAAATTCAAATATCAGATGCTTCAGTTTTGGAAAAAAGAATTGTATGCTTCTCTAAAGTTGCTTTATCCAAATTAGTCGTCTGCCACTGTATTGCCACCTTTCAGCTCTCGCAGCACATCTCACCATTACATTTTTCTCTTATACATGGCCAAAACAATTTTCTCTTATGCAATTTGGTTTTTTAACTAACTTAATTTCTGTCTGATTTGCAGGTTTTTTGTTCAGAGGACCCACCTTCTTAGATTTTTCTTTGTATTTCTTTTTCGAATATAGGATTCTGACTTTATAGTTGGTAATAATAGGAATTGCGCATTATGTATATGGCACGAAAATGTTTGATTATGGAGGGAGAAGAAGTGGCGTAAATTATTCCAAAACAAATCTAGAACAGTAGAACAACAATATTATTTTATTCAAAGGAACCAACAAATTATTTTTGCTTCATGTGTATGAAATGTGCATTAAAGTAGATCCGCCTACAATCCCATTGGTTGGCAGGGAAATTGTATTAAAATCTGTTCCAATATGAAGGGATTGGACCTAATCTCTACTCATTCAAACAAGCCTACATATGGTAAAAATATGATTTTTTTTTGAAATAATATCATTTTAAAAGAATTACAAAAATAAATAGTAAAAAAATTACAAAACTAGGCAGTAGTGACAGTGTCCTAGGCAGTGGCGCCAGGAGAGCTTCAACAGTCCCTGTCGCTGGTTGAAATAGCGACAGGGACCTTTGCACTGCTTTTTTACTGATTATTTTCGAGCATATATTTTGTGGACAAATCACAATGATATTACAAAATATTTAGTACAATGTCATATCATCTTTTGTTGACAAATCACAGTCATATTAGAAAATATTTAGCATAACGTCATAACATCTTTTGTCGACAAATCATACTGATATTACATAACATTCAACACAACGTCATAACATCTTTTGTTGACAAATCACAATGACATTACATAACATTTAGCGCAACATCGTCACATTTTGCGGACAAATCACACTGGCATTACAAATCATTCATCACCTAGTTTTTTTGACAAATCAAAGTGATATTACGAAGCATTGGGCATCACATATTTCAACAGGACGAATCTTTCCTGTGGTCGCGATCTCAATGTCTACCATGTGGACCGTCTCGAGTGGGGCGGTCAAATGAGGTCCCCGCAGTGATGTCCGGACTGCCGATGTCTCCTTCGTCCCGTGGATTTCTCGTAGGACATTTCTTGAAGGTGTGCCTAGAGTATCTGTAAATGGAGTACTTCTTCGTACGACGCCTAGCTTCTCCTTCGTTCATGTCATTTTTGATGCGTCGTACCTGTCGTCGATCAACCTTTCTCTTCAGCCTATCAATGTTCACGGCCCAGATATGTTGCTCCCAAGTCGGATGGCTAGTGAAATGGCCAACCATGATGTAACCATACATCGCTGCACTCCAGATTTACATCACCTCCTCCTTGTTGAAATAGTCAAAGAGGTACTAGCCAGGATGCTACGCTACCGTCGAATATGTAGCCATAACATGGGAGCAGGCCTATGCAGAAGAAGAGGCTTATTGCAAGTGCATACACAACTAGCGCGGCGTAGGTTGAACTCGTGGGTGATCCTCTCGCAGTTCATCCCGCGACGTCCTTTATCCCTGCATAGTATCTCGAAGCGAAGCTCACTTGTGCCTATCTTGAATGGCCGGTGCATCTCACCCTTCTTACTCTTCTCCTCCATGTACTTGGTAATCATGGCGGAGTAGAGTACTCTGTTATTTGCCATGACGAGCGACACATTGTTACTTCCGTTAACAAAGTAATTTGTTGTACGGAGAATTGCCTCCACAATACTAACCAAAGGGAGGCACCTTGTGCCACACATGACTCAATTGTACACCTCGGCTATATTGGTTGTCATGATACTATATCGAGCACCACCCTTGTCATGTAGCAGCGACCACTTCTTAGGCTTGTGCTCAATCCAATCCAAGAAGCATTTCACCGCACCCCCGTCTTCCTCGCCACACTAAGATCATCTGTGGGTAGCTGTGGCAATGTTTCGAGGGCCTGGTCAGTGCTTGTAGCGGCCTTTTTCGTTGCCTCCCTTATGTACCTCTCGGTCCGCTCATCCAGAATCTTCCAGAGTGCTTAAAACTTTCACTGCTGGTTCTGGTTACACAGCCGCTTGAACATGTTCATCAAGTCTCTGTTGTGAAACTACTTGTAGAAGTTTGCACTGAAGTGCCTCATGCACCACCTGCTCTGCAGATCCGTCCATGGAAGTGGTTTGTTCTCTCCTTGTTGTAGCTGAGTTATTGCACTCAGCAGGCCCGTATACCGATCATGTATGACGCATATGTTAGGCCGGCCATGTACAATAGAAATCCTTAAATTCCTTAGGAACCACAATCAGCTGTCCGTGTTCTCGCTTTCAACGAAAGCGAATGCCACGGGAAGAACTTGATTGTTCTCGTCCGTCGCTATTGCAGTCAGTATCTGGTCCTTGTACTTTTCAGTCAGGAATGCGCCATCCACGCACAAGATTGGACAGTAATGTCGGAATGCATTGATGCATGGACTAAAGGTGAAGAATGCTCGCTTCAGTGCCCTCTTATTGCCCCACTTCGTATGCGTGAAATCTTGAATGTTAACATGAGTGTTGGGATTCCTGTCTTGTATGACTCAGAGTAGCCCAGGGAGGTTATGGTAGGAGTCCTTGAACGTACCGAACCTTGATTCCAATGCCATCTATTTTGCCCTCTGTGAGGACCCGGAATATTTAACTAGTAACACTTAACCTCCAAATGGTTCTGGCATTACTAATTAAACATCCTAAGCCTCGATGGACATATGCTTCCCAGAATTGCAGCATATGCACATCATCACAAAATTACACATCAATTCCATACACATACATCACTAGGTTCAACAACGACATACATAAAGTAAAGTTATTACAAAAGAGAGCCGACCGGCCAAATAGAACAATATACAAGAATGACAGCGGAAGCAAAGGTGCCATAAGATGGCTAGAACAAAAGTCGACCGGTTAGCCATACACCCACAAGGCAACCGACCGGGCCGCCAAGCTAGTCGCCCCGCATAGCTACCACAACACAGCTCACAAAAGTGAGGCCCCTCGAGCTCACCTTCTTCCTGCAACAAAACAATTAAGCGTAGTGGCCGAGTACAAAGATTGTCTTTGTACCCAAGAAGAGCGTGTGGAATAGAGACCTATTCATAAACTACATGCAAGCTTATTTAGGTGGAGGTTGTATGTCTCATTTTGCACAAAGCCAACTTTATTTGCAATAATGTAATATATTTCAAAAGCAAGTTTGCAAATCTGTTTTGTTATCAAAGTAACAGTAAGTAAAGATACATACAAGTAACCACCTAGAAGTGACTATCCCAATAGCCACCACAACATAGCACGAATCCCCGATTCGTACCACCCATCAAGTTTTAATTTAAAAGGGTTGTAGTCTAACTCTTGAAAGACCTTGCCAAGCTTGTCCATAACCTAGGACGAGGCTATTCGAATAGTTTTAACCTGCAGGGTGTACCAATGTACCCACACTTGCACCGCCTTCAAGCCACAAGCACACTACCAGAAGGTATGCTGGCCCGACTAAGTCCTACGAGACATTTCCAATCTTGTGTATTAACTACGAGCCGCTCATATGGATAGAAACCCATATGCTTACATTGCAAGCCGAAAGACAACAAATCCCATCACGGGTGAAGTCTTTCGGACACTACAATGCTCCCAACACCATCCCTCCTGCGACCCCGCGACTCGGAGCCAATACACGCCAAAGTACTAAGTCAAGAGAGGTCCCATACCTCTAATGTGGTTAGCACGCTAAAATGCTTGGTTTAGTGTAACAAGATGTTCGGTCCTTGTTGACTCGGGCACCATTCGATCACACCCAAAAATCACACCATCATACCATTGTGCCCAAGTCTAAATCTTTTGTTTTCAGTTTTAGTTTTCATAAGTAGACATGGCACAAGGTGAAAATCATAATTATAATAAGTTTTAAGTGATCAAGGTTATCGACAAGTCGATAACCGCTCATTTCTACGAAACTAAGCATGGCTAAGCAATTAATTCAGTAAACTACTAAGTGACAAGAGCCCATCCATGAACTCTAAATCACGACAAGTAACCTAGGCTCATGGTAGTAGAGGATAATCATTTGCTAAGGAAATGCATCTACTAGGCCAACTATTAACACAAAATAGCAATGCATACATAGAATTTGTAATCAACATAAATACTTAAAAATCTGGGATTAACATGATCAAAGCGCTTGCCTTCTTGCGTTGCTCAAGCTCATTGTGGAGGGTCGCTCTCGGGATTACCGCAAATGTCGAATCCTAAGCGAAGACAAAAGAACCAAGAACAACCAATAAGACGAGCCACCCTTAAACAAATGAGCAAGCAAAAATTATCCAAATGCGACTTAAATTTATACATAAGGTAGGATACGAATATACCTAGACATAGAAAGCTGGAAAAACCTAATTTGGATTTGGTGCAAAAGATGTTACCTAAAACCCATTTTCTACCATAAATAGGTCTTGTAGTAAAAATATTTTCTAGAGGTTTTCTGGACTTGAAAATTTTATGATAGGTTGCTACTGACATTTTAAGGCTAATACAAGTGGTTTCATCTTAATTGGAGTTAAAATGATTTAGTTATGATTTTTCTAGGATGCAAAACTAGCATAATGCACTTTCAGAAATATAAACATGTGCAAAACCTATTTCACATTATAGTATGATAACAGAGGATTTCTAACATCAAATTTCTATTTTTAGGATTTACAGGAATTCTTGGTGTCTATTACAACATTAAATGAATTTTTAATTGCTACTAATAAGGTTAAATTTATTAACATATTTTTAGTCTTGATTTAGGCCTACCACCATTTTTAGATTAAAGTTTAGTCAATAACAAATTTATCAAAGTTAAAATCATTCAATTAGCAAATATCGAGAAAAGATATGCATTTTCCAAGTTTTAATACAATTGGAATATATAAAAATAGCGAAAACAAACTATTAAAGATTACAGAATTTTCGACTACGAGCGTAGCTAAAAGCATTTTATATTAAACTTTAGTGAAATACAAATTTATTGCGCTTGGTTTCATGTAAAAGGATTTATCTTGAATTAGTTATGAATTTATAAAGTTTTGATACAATTTTGGTTGATAAATAAATACTTACGAAATAAAAACCAACCCAACCGGAGATAAATGACGTGGGACGCTCGTGGGCCGTTGATGCAAAATCCAACGAGCCACACGCACGGAAAAGCAGGCGCGCGCGATTCATAACGAGAGCCCACCGTTGGATCAAGATCCAACGGCCACGAGGAAGGATGCAACCGGACGGTGCGGTTGCCTCGACGATCCACGCACCGCAGATCTAAGGATGAACGGCTCGATCACGCCTCGGTCGGATGGTCCGATTGCACGCGCGATCGGGCCGCAGATCTAGTAATGGACGGCCGAGAATGATGAGGGAACGGAGGGTCGAACGATACAAAATCTAGGCCGCAGATCTCCAAATGGACGGTGGTCCAAGATCGAAGTGCATTTAGGAGTCTTGACGACGTGGGGCGCATGTCGTGATCGAGAGTCACACATGCGAGATTTAACACGCGCACGCGTGCGTGGACCCACATGGCGATGACTTAAAGGAGGCTCTTAGGGCGACTAATTAATTACTAATGACCAATGATTAGTGATGATTAGCAATTAATGTGTCCTAAAGATTTTGAACAGAGATGATTTAGGGACAGAGGGCCCACACGTCAGTGACCCAAAAAGGTAATTTCGGACACATTTATTGCTAACAATGATTAGCAATAAATAAACCCAAAATCAGCCATAACGACTTCTGGTTTTCTGATTTAGGCTTACGGGCCCACAAGTCAGTGACACATTAGGCCAGATTAAGACACCATTAATACTACTAATGATTGGGTATTAACTGTGTCTTAATCATTTGACGACAACGGGAGTTCGGCGTGGCAAAGTCGAGTGGCTACCACGGCTTGTCGTGGCGACTCGATGTGGGGCGCCACAAACTAGCAAAATGGACTCGCAATAGCAATGCGAACCTAATGGTGACGACCTCGCCGGCGGTGGAGGTCTGGAACGCCGGCGAGCCGGAAAGCAAAGAAAGAGGCCGACACGGCAAAACATGAAAATAGCAAGATGCTCCGCTGCGGTCCAAGGAAGCGAGTGCCATGACTTCTAGGGACTATATAGAAGCTACCTTAACCGAGAGGAGCTCCAAAGATGGTCGGGGAAGACTTGAACACGATGAAGTCCACCGGAGCCGAAGAAGATGAAGTGGAAGATGAGGTTCTGAGCAAAATGAGTGGAACCAAATCATCACCACAGCTTCATTATAGCTCAAAGAGGCTCCAAAAGCAAATAATTGCAAAAAGAACCACTTACCGGAGCTGGAGAAGAAAGGGGGTGAAACCAACCGAAAATCTCCAAACTTAAAATTGAGTGATTCCTGTGAATGCAACCCAAAATCAAGTTAGGGAAATATAAAGGAGGTCGAGGAGTTCAAAAGGGTGCAAGAAGTGTTGAAGATGAACCACTTTGGACACCAAGGCCGCCATTGGAGCCCTCGGGTCACAATGGTGGATTGAAGGTTTGAGATGGTTTTGAGCTCAAACACGAGAGTAGCTAGGTGTAGTGCAAAGAACACCGGGAGGACCTAAAGGGCCAATTTATAGGAAAGGAATTAGGGTTTGGTAAGAACCCGAGTCCATGGTGGGCTCGGTTCATGCTACTGATCATGGACCAAGAAACGACGGGAGCAAGTGAGCATGGTGACAATGGAGGAGAAAGCACAGTGCGCATTAAATGCCCCGAGAGAGACGTTGACGAAAGCAAACTTGAGGTGACACATCAAAGCGCGCGCTCTCTCTTTCTCGCCATTGTCGCGCGCGCACTGAAGCCGAGGAGGAAGAAGAAGAGAAGCGAGCAGTGACCGTTGGATTGAAAATGGGCGGTCACGATTAAACGAGTTCGCCGGACGATCAGATTGCCCTCGGGAATGCATGCGGTTGGATTGAGATCCAACGGTCCCAATTGGTTAATGCAACCGGAGGGTCCGAATGCTCACATGAACGTGGGCGGCGATTGAATCCAACGGCCGAGATTGCGCGCGTTTTTAAGCGGCTCGGTGCGACTAGGTGGTTCAACCGAAGTCAAGTGGCTCGGACTCGAGCCCGACTCGAACCCAAGGAACAAAGTGAAATTGGTTTTGGTTTTAATTATCTTGAGACTTTTGAGGATTTATTTGGGGTAGCAAAACAACTCCAAAAATTCTGAAATTTTTACAGGAGCTTGCTGACTGAGACATTGACCTTGTGTAAAATTTTCAGAGGTTTTATGCATTGTATTTTCTCGAAAATTCTACAAGGTACTGGTTTTAGGTTTGACTAAGGGTCAAACAGGTTTGATGCCCTCTAAAATATTCAAACAATTTCTAAAAATTGTGAAATTTTTCAGAGGGTCACATACCATCCCAAGAACTTAGGAAAATATTCGCAGGAGATGGTCACAACATTTGACAAGAATGTTTTTGAAGGAACAAGATTTGGATCAAGGACTTGTGACTTTGTACTTCCATAACCTTTGTACAATACTTGTTCAAGTACACAAAGAAAATACATGATGTAAGAAAAAGTTTTAATTTCTACTCATTTTCTTACATTTGAAACACAAGCCCAAAATTTGGGATGTTACAACTCTCCCCCTTACAAGAATCTCGACCCAGAGATTAGTTTACTCGGAGAAGAAAGAAGGAAAATGCACGAAGGCGATCTTCTCGCTCCCAAGTTGCCTCATCTTCGAATGGTTTGACCACCAACCTTAAGGAACTTGATGACATGGTTCCTTGTTCTCCATTCGATTCCTCAAGAATGCGAGCAGGGCGCTCGCTGAGGTCAAATTCTCCTGCACATCGAGAGTTTCCAACGGAGTTTCCTCAGTCGGGACACGGAGGCACTTCTTCAGGTGTGAAACATGGAACACATCATGCAACCCTCAAGTGCAGCTGGTAGCTCCAATCTGTATGCAATCTGCTCCAACTCTCTCGATGATACGGTAAGGCCCAACATATCGAGGAGCCAACTTGCCCTTGATGCCAAAGCGATGGCCCTTCAAGGGAGAGACTTTGAGATAGACAAAGTCATTGGGCTCAAATCTCAACTCACGGCGACGACGATCTGCATAGCTCTTTTGTCTGGACTGGGCCGTGCGCAGATGCTCGCGGATCAACTGAACCTGACTTTCGGCCTTATTAATCGACTCGGGCGAAAAGCGCCGCCGCGATCTCGACCAGTTCAATGGGGTTCGCATCTCCTCCCATACAAAGCCTCAAATGGTGCCATGCCAAGATCGGCTGAAAGGCATTCTTTGTAGGAGAACTCCGCAAATGGTAGGCACTTCTCCACTTCTTCCCATAGGAAAGAACACAAGCACGAGCATATCTTCCAACACTTGGTTGACTCGCTCCGTCGCCATCGATCGAGGATGAAAAGCAGTTTGAAATGAAGCGGGTCCCCATAGCCTCTTGCGAACTATGCCAAAACCGCGAGGTGAAAAGTGCACCACGATCGAAATAATCGTCTTGGTACACCGTGAAGACTCACAATCCTCGAGACATAAAGTTCGGCCAAAGGCCCCACACGGCCGAGTCTTGACAGAAGGAAATGTGTCACTTTAGTCAACTTTGCCGATCACGACCCAAATAGCATCATTCCCTTTGACGAAAGGGCAATCCGGTGATGAAGTCCATGCCAACGAATCCCACTTCCACTGCACCGCAAGGGTGAAGAAGACTGGCTTTGGACGCCGATGCTCGGCCTTCACACGACAAAGACACGCCGCACTCGAACGAACTTGGCAATCCCACGCTTCATTCGGGTCCACGAACTTCGGCGAAGGTCCCGATACATCTTGGTAGCCCGGGTGAATAGACAAAGGAGAATCATGGGCTCCGCGGAGAATCAAATTCGCAATTCCATGACCTTAGGAACCACAAGACGCGCCCAAACCACACAACGCCATGCTCGTCCTCCGAAAAGCACTTGGCTATCCCATCCTTGATGTTTCGCTTGATTTGGCTCACACCAACATCCGCTCACTGTGCCGCCTTGATTTGGTCCACCAAGGTTGGTTGCACAACCAATGTAACAAGAGAACCGTGCTCGAGCAAACCCAAATTAAGGTGCTGAAACTCAAATAAGAGGCGTTTCTTGTTCTTGGAGCATCAACATGTTACAATACACCTTCCGACTGAGTGCATCAAGAACGACATTGACCTTGCCGGATGGTACTGAATACCCACGTCATAATCCTTGATCAATTCCAACCATCTTCTCTGCACGAGGTTCGGATCCGCCGGGTGAACAAGTATTTCAAGCTCTTGTGGTCGAATACACCTCACAACGGTTATCAATCGGATAATGCCGCCAAATCTTGAGTGCATGGACCACGCAGCTAACTCCAAGTCATGAGTAGGATAGTTGAGTTCATGAGGCCTCAATCGCCGCGATGCATAGGCCACAACCTTGCCCTCTCGCATAAGAACACAACCAAGACCTGACGAGAAGCATCACAATAGATATCAAAACTCTTGTGAATATCGGGAGAACAAGCACTGGGTGAGGTCAACCGCTTCTTGAGTTCTGAAAACTCACATCGCAAGCAAGTGGACCACTCAAACTTCTTGTCTTTCTTGAGTAGTTCGGTCATAGGCTTCGCAATCTTGGATAAATTTCGATAAAGCGGCGATAGTAGCCACCAACCCAAGAAAACTCCGCACATCGGTGGTGACTTGGTGACCCCAAGATAGCACATCACCGACCTTGCTAGGATCCACACCACACCTCCCGCTGAAAGAACATGGCCCAAGAATGCCACTTCCTTCAACGGAACTCGCACTTGCCGAATTTGGCATACAGCTGGTGCTCACGCAGCTTGCCCAACACAAGCTTAAGATGCTCAGCATGCTCTTCTTCACTCTTGGAGTAGATAAGGATATCATCGATGAATATCACCACGAACCTATCCAAATACTCCATGAATACCGAGTTCACAAGATTCATGAATAAAGCAGGAGCATTAGTCAAACCAAAAGACATGACGGTGTACTCGTAAAGGCCATAACGAGTAGCAAAGGCCGTCTTAGAAATATCCTCGGCCCTGATCCTGACTTGATGATAGCCCAGTCTCAAGTCAATCTTGGAGAAGACTCGTGCTCCGGTCAACTGATCGAAAAGATCATCAATACGGGGCAAAGGATACTTGTTCTTTACCGTCACCTCATTAAGCAGACGGTAATCAACACACATGCGCAAGGTCTTGTCCTTCTTCTTCACAAAGATAATCGACAACCCCAAGAAGATGAGCTAGGACGGATAAAACCCTTCTCTTGCAGCTCACCCATTGCTTCTTGACTCCTCCAACTCATTAGGAGGCATGCGTCGGCCTCTTAGAAATAGGGCGATGCAGGGCAGCAACTCGATCACAAACTCGGATCTCGAGCGGGGCATCCGGGCAAATCTTCGGAAAGACATCCGCGAAGTCGCACACGTGGGGACGTCGTGAATCTCCAATGCCGGCTTTGCTTCAAGGACATAAAGATGGGGCTCTGAATCGCGGCGAAAACCCAACTGTTCACTGAAGGACCGTGAGGTAGACAATCTTCCGCACAATCGATTTGTCCCAAGTGTTGGGACAACCAATCCATGCCAAGAATCACATCCGACGCGCCGAGTCGAAAGCAGATAAGATTCACCAAGAATCCCACTCCTTCGATGTGGACAGAACATCCCAGATACTCTGGTCGACTCATTTCCGAACCCGAGAGCGAATCGGCAGTGGAATCCCCAGAGGAACACGGTGAAGCCCACAATCAACAAAGAAAAGACCTCGAAATAAAAGAATGCGAAGCTCTGAGTCAAATAAAGCGTAGCAGGATGCAAATTAACAAGGAGCGTACCCAACACCACGTCGGGCGCCTCTGTGCCTCCTCACCGAGATGTGGTTGACTGGCCGCTCCCAAGCCCGGGTCTTCGGTCGGTGGGTGACCACTCCCTTGCCGCGTCCTCCATTGGGGCGAGGGCGCTCGATCTTCTTAGGACAACTACTGCGTAGTGGCCCTTGTTGTGCGATGGCGGTGGCGTCGGCCGCGGGTTGCGAGAACACCTGTCGCTTGGTCGCAGCGCACGTGGATCGAGTCACGGCTGCGGAGGGCGTGGAGCTGGTGCTTTGAAAGCCTCGGCGGTGGTGAAGCCAAAGAACGGGCCACCGTGCGAGACCAACCCGGGACGAACGAGGCCACTACGCGCACCCGGGCCTCCCACTTGCGCTATGGGACTCGCCCGCTCGCCTTATGCTCGGCGGCGATGGCCTTGTCCACCAAGGTGCGGAAGTCGGGAAGTCCACAATAGAGAGCTTATCTCAAGCTCCTCGGACAAGCCCTCCATGAACTTCTCTCGCTTGGCCTCATCGGTGGCCACCTCGGCGAGAGCGTACCTCGCCAAATGGTTGAACTCATGGAGGTACTCGATCCGATTTGCGCTCTGTTTGGCGCAAGGAACTCCTTCTTCTTGACTTCATCAGGCGGCGGGGACATGGGCGACGGAAAGTCGATCGGAACTCCTCCCACGAGACCACGTGTCCCGCGCGCATGGCGAGGAAATTCTCCCACCATGAGAGTGCCGCACCCTCCAACCGATGGGATGCGAAAGTGCGCTCTCGCTCCCGGCGAGCAGCGTTGAGCTTCGCTCAACCGCGCGCAGCCGATCGTCTGCGTCCAAGGGGTCCGGATCGGGAGAAGGTAGGAGGCGAGTACGGAGGAACTCCGCAAGCCCCCACGAGTGCGGTGTCCACCACCTCCGATCCGAGGCACGAGAGGAGTGGAGGTGTTCCTGCGATAACCTCCAACACCCTACGGTCCTCCGAACGATTGCGTTCGATCTGCATGAGGACTTCCGCCATGGTCGGAGGAGGGGGAAGCTCCTCATCGGGACTACCCGGCTGATTCCGGCCGCTACGTGTCCCACCGGCCATCCTGATTCACTAAGATAAGTCCGCTACAAGCCCGAGATAAAAAGAAAGCAAACAAATCCAACTCAAGAAAAGGGGCTCAGGAGTAACCACCAAGAGCACAGGACCAAAAATCACCAAATCGACTTCCTGAAACGACGAACCCGTATGGAAGAACGAGTAATCGTGTGAAAAAAAAAAACCAAAATTTTCAGAACTAAATTCTAGCTCAGAACAGTCCAAAAATCAAGGTATAACCACCTAATAGAGTATAGGCATTAGCTAATCTCATATCACTTCTTACCCCTTTCATTCCCACAAGTTTTAGTTGAATTTACCTCTCATTTCCTACCTTAATTACTAACCACTAGCTAGCTGTCCAAATTCCTTTCTCCAAGCTCTCATGTTTCTCCCAAAACCAAGTTAATCGATAGAGGCTAATTTTTGAAAAGAAGAGAGGAACAACTTTTCAAACTTAAGTGAGAGTAAGGTGAGATGAGCAAGCTAAGATAGGTAAGAGCAAAATTAGAGAACTTACTTAAGTTTTACAAACCCTTTGAAAGTAAGTTTTCAAAATATTCTAAAGCGACCAAGCTAGGGGTTTCTACAGTCAAGATGGCTCGATACCAACTTTGTGAGGACCGGAATATTTAACTAGTAACACTTAACCTCCAAATGGTTCTCGGCATTACTAATTAAACATCCTAAGCCTCGATGGACATATGCTTCCTGAGTGCAGCATATGCACATCATCACAAAATTACACATCAATTCCATACACATACATCACTAGGTTCAACAACGACATACATAAAGTAAAGTTATTACAAAGAGAGCCGACAGGCCAAATAGAACAATATACAAGAATGACAATGAAGCAAAAGGTGCCATAAGATGGCTAGAACAAAAGTCGGCCAGTTAGCCATACACCCACAAGGCAACCGACCGGGTCGCCAAGCTAGTCGCCCTAGCTACCACAACACACTCACAAAAGTGAGGCCCCTCAGCTCACCTTCTTCCTCGCAACAAAACAATTAAGCGTAGCAACCGAGTACAAAGATTGTCTTTGCACCCGCAAGATCGACGTGTGGAATAGCGAGACCTATTCATAAACTACATGCAAGCTTATTTAGGTGGAGGTTGTATGTCTCATTTTGCACAAAACCAACTTTATTTGCAATAATGTAATATATTTCAAAAGCAAGTTTGCAAATCTGTTTTGTTATCAAAGTAACGATGAAGTAAAGATACATACAAGTAACCACCTAGAAGTGACTATCCCAATAGCCACCACAACATAGCACGAATCCCGATTCGTACTCACCCATCAAGTTTTAATTTAAAAGGGTTGTAGTCTAACTCTTGAAAGACCTTGCCAAGCGTGTCCATAATCTAGGACGAGGCTATTCGAATAGTTTTAACCTGCAGGTGTACCAATGTACCCACACTGCATCGCCTTCAAGCCACAAGCACACTACAGAAGGTATGCTCAGCCCGCTAAGTCCTCGAGACATTTCCAATCTTGTGTATTAACTCTGAGCCGCTCATATGGATAGAAACCCATATGCTTACATTGCAAGCCGAAAGACAACAAATCTTATCACGGTGAAGTCTTTCGGACACTACAATGCTCCCAACACCATCCCTCCTGCGACCCTGCGACTCGGAGCCAATACACGCCAAAGTACTAAGTCAAGAGAGGTCCATACCCTCTAATGTGGTTAGCATGCTAAAATGCTTGGTTTAGTGTAACAAGATGTTGGTCCTTGTTGACTCGGGCACCATTCCACCACACCCAAAAATCACACCATCATACCATTGTGCCCAAGTCTAAATCTTTTGTTTTCAGTTTTAGTTTTCATAAGTAGACATGGCACAAGGTGGAAATCATAATTATAATAAGTTTTAAGTGATCAAGGTTATCGACAAGTCGATAACCGCCCATTTCTACCGAAACTAAGCATGGCTAAGCAATTAATTCGTAAACTACTAAGTGACAAGAGCCCATCCATGAACTCTAAATCACAGCAAGTAACCTAGGCTCATGGTAGTAGAGGATAATCATTTGCTAAGGAAATGCATCTACTAGGCCAACTATTAACACAAAATAGCAATGCATACATAGAATTTGTAATCAACATAAATACTTAAAATACTGGGATTAACATGATCAAGCGCTTGCCTTCTTGCATTGCTCAAACCGTTGTGGAGGGTCGCTCTCTGGATTACATGAAATGTCGAATCCTAAGCGAAAGACAAAAAGAACCAAGAACAACCAATAAGACGAGCCACCCTTAAACAAATGAGCAAGCAAAATTTATCCAAATGCGACTGAAATTTATACATAAGGTAGGATCTGAATATACCTAGACATAGAAGCTGGAAAACCTAATTTGGATTTTTGGTGCAAAAGATGTTACCTAAAAACCCATTTTTACCATAAATAGGTACTGTAGTAAAAATATTTTCTAGAGGTTTTCTGGACTTGAAAATTTTATGATAGGTTGCTACTGACATTTTAAGGCTAATACAAGTGGTTTCATCTTAATTGGAGTTAAAATGATTTAGTTATGATTTTCTAGGATGCAAAACTAGCATAATGCACTTTCAGAAATATAAACATGTGCAAAACCTATTTCACATTATAGTATGATAATGAGAGGATTTCCTAACATCAAATTTCTATTTTTAGGATTTACTGAGGAATTATCGGTGTCTATTACAACATTAAATGAATTTTTAATTGCTACTAATAAGGTTAAATTTATTAACATATTTTTAAGTCTTGATTTAGGCCTACCACCATTTTTAGATTAAAGTTTAGTCAATAACAAATTTATCAAAGTTAAAATCATTCAATTAGCAGATATACGAGAAAAATATATGCATTTTTCAAGTTTTAATACAATTCGGAATATATAAAAATAGCGAGAAAACAAACTATTAAAGATTACAATTTTCTACTACTGAGCGTAGCTAAAAGCATTTTATATTAAACTTTAGTGAAATACAAATTTATTGCGATTGGTTTCATGTAAAGGATTTATCTTGAATTAGTTATGAATTTATAAAGTTTTGATACAATTTTGGTTGATAAATAAATACTTACGAAATAAAAACCAACCCAACGGAGATAAATGGCGTGGGCGCTCGTGAGCCGTTGATGCAAAATCCAACGAGCCACACGCGCACGGAAACAGCGGCGCGCGCGTGATTCATAACGAGAGCCCACCGTTGGATCAAGATCCAGCGGCTCACGAGGAAGGATGCAGCGGGCGGTGCGGTTGCCTCGGCGATCCACGACCGCAGATCTAAGGATGAGCGGCTCGATCACGCCTCGATCGGATGGTCCGATTGCCTGTGCGATCGTGGCCGCGAGATCTAGTAATGGGCGCCGAGAATGATGAGGCAGGAGGGTCCGAACGCATACAAAATCTGGCGCAGATCTCCAAATGGGCGGTGGTCCAAGATCGAAGTGCATTTAGGAGTCTGCCGACACGTGGGGCGCATGTCGGTGGTGAGAGTCACACATGCGATTTAACACGCGCACGTGCTGCGTGGACCCACATGGCGATGACTTAAGGAGGCTCTTAGGGATGGCTAATTAATTACTAATGACCAATGATTAGTGATGATTAGCAATTAATGTGTCCTAAAGATTTTGAGCGAGAGATGATTTAGGGACAGAGGGCCCACGCGTCGATGACCCAAAAGGTATTTCGGACACATTTATTGCTAACAATGATTAGCAATAAATAAACCAAATCAACCATAACGACTTACGGTTTTCGATTTGACTTACGGGCCCACAAGTCGGTGACACATTAGGCGAATTAAGACACCATTAATACTACTAATGATTGGGTATTAAGCGTATCTTAATCATTTAACGACAACTTGGAGTTCTAGGCAAAGTCGAGTGGCTACCACGGCTTGTCGCCGGCGACTCGATGGCGGGCGCCCTAAACTAGCAAAATGGACTCGCATAATAGCAATGCGAACCTAATGGTGATGACCTGCCGTGGTGGAAGTGCAGGAACGCCATGGCCGGAAAGCAAAAAAGAGGCCGACACGGCAAAACATGAAAATAGCAAGATGCTCCATTGCGGTCCAAGGAGGCGAGTGCCATGACTTCTAGGGACTATATAGAAGCTACCTTAGCAGAGAGGAGCTCCAAAGATGGTCGGGAAGACTTGAACACGATGAAGTCCACGGAGCAGAAGAAGATGAAGTGGAAGATGAGGTTCCGAGCAAAATGAGTGGAACCAAATCATCACCACAGCTTCATTATAGCTCAAAGAGGCTCCAAAAGCAAATAATTGCAAAAGAACCACTTAATGAGTGAAGAAGAAAGGGGTGAAACCAACTGAAAATCTCAAACTTAAAATTGAGTGATTCTGTGAATGCAACCCAAAATCAAGTTAGGGAAATATAAAGGAGGTCGAGGAGTTCAAAGGGTGCAAGAAGTGTTGAAGATGAACCACTTTGGACACCAAGGCCGCCATTGGAGCCCTCGGTCACAATGGTGGATTGAAGGTTTGAGATGGTTTTGAGCTCAAACACGAGAGTAGCTAGGTGTAGTGCAAAGAACACGGAAGGACCTAAAGGGCCAATTTATAGGAAAGGAATTAGGGTTTTGAGCAAGAACCAGAGTCCATGGTGGGCTCGGTTCATGCTACTGATCATGGACCAAGAAAGCGACGGAGCAAGTGAGCATGGTGACAATGGAGGAGAAAGCACAGTGCGCATTAAATGCCCGCAGAGAGGCGTTGACGAAAGCAAACTTGAGGTGACACATCAAAGCGCTCGCGCTCTCTCTTTACGCCATTGTCGCGCGCGCCGCAGAGAAGCCGAGGAGGAAGAAGAAAAAAGCGAGCAGTGACCGTTGGATTGAAAATGGGCGGTCACGATTAAACGAAGTTCGCGGACGATCCGATTGCCCTCAGAATGCGGGCGGTTGGATTGAATCAACGGTCCCAATTGGTTAATGCAACCGGAGGGTCGAATGCTCACATGAGCGTGGCGGCGATTCGAATCCAACGGTGAGATTGCGCGCGTTTTTAAACGCGCTCGGTGCAGCTAGGTGGTTCAACCGAGTCAAGTGGCTCGGACTCGAGCCCGACTCGACCCAAGGAACGATGAAATTGGTTTTGGTTTTAATTATGCTGAGACTTTTGAGGATTTATTTGGGGTAGCAAAACAACTCCAAAAATTCTGAAATTTTACAGGAGCTTGCTGACTGAGACATTGACCTTGTGTAAAATTTTCAGAGGTTTTTATGCATTGTATTTTTCTCCGAAAATTCTACAAGGTACTGGTTTTAGGTTTGGTGAGGTCAAACAGTTTGGATTGCCCTCTAAAATATTCAAACAATTTCTAAAAATTGTGAAATTTTTCAGAGGGGTCATATACCATCCCAAGAACTTAGGAAAAATATTCCCAGGAGATGGTCACAACATTTGACAAGAATGTTTTTGAAGGAACAAGATTTGGATCAAGGACTTGTGACTTTGTACTTCCATAACCTTTTGTACAATACTTGTTCAGTACACAAAGGAAATACATGATGTAAGAAAAAGTTTTAATTTCTACTCATTTTCTTACATTTGAAACACAAGCCCAAAATTTGGTATGTTACACCCTCCACACCTTGGCAAAGCTGATTGTGTACTAAAAATTGCCTCAATCGCCCGAATGATTGACCGTGGCTCAAAATCTAGATTATCCACGATATCACCGTACATGAGGTTTGCGATGAAGCCTGATGATAGGTTCCTACCTGTGAGACTGCACTGACTCAGCGACGACACATGTGTGAGGGACCACTATAGAGCATTTCCAGTAGGTATCCCACTTAGGCTGAAATATGTGCACTCGCCAAGGGTATCCCTCTATGTCGCACTTCACGTCGTAGCATCTTGAGTTAGACTTGACGACTATGAATGTATGTCGCACCGATAAGGCCCAGAATTTGACCACCTCCTACACGGCCTACTTGCATTTGTACATAGCTCCTTGCCTGACCTCGCTCTAGTCGTACTCCCATGGCACACAGGAGCCTTCGTTAACGACAAGGTTATCGAACTGGTATATGTTCCACTCGGATGGAACCGCCTGTTGATCCACAACATCCTTGTCATCGAATTCTTCATCTTCTGACAATACTATGTAGTCCTGGTCTTCGAGATCCATCCTTTGCACTAGGACTACCAGCTCCTCACCCTCGTCAGCAAACCCACTAGCTTGCTTGACTGAAGGAGCTCCTTCCACAAGGTCTTCATTGACAGGATCAGCAACTCCCGGACCTTCACTCATGGTGTGCGCCGCGCTCTGGCTGGAGTCCCCGACTTCTTCTTCAGCATCACCACCCCCTTCTTGTCTAGCCGTCGATGCAGGAGTAGGCTTGGCATATGCCTAGGCCGGAAGGACCAAATCCCACCGTTCCTCTCTCGCCCTGCGTACATTTGACTACCATGACCTTGTTCCCTTGCTGCACTAACTCCCAATATGTGCCCTATGGTGCTCGGTTGGCAAGACAACTCAATCTCATATCATACACAGTATGGTCCAAATCGAATGAGTGGAACAACCACCATATACACTACTCTGGTCTTGTTAGGGTCACGGTCGCCGATTGGAAATAACGCAAATCAATCCCCTCGGAACCCTCAAGAATAGTCCCCTCACCGAAGTATATTTTGAAGTTCGTGGCATCCGACATATTTGATGTATTGCATCGTAAACAAGATTTCCATGATTAACCACATATCTAAAACTAAACTACCCACTGAAAAGGATTATGTACAACATATTACACTACATAACTGTACATCTAAAACTATGTAATCTATTTGGTTAAAAAAATTACCTAAAAGGTGGACGAGCGAACAGGCAGTGCTTCACTAGCTTCTCTCCTCCCCTCTACTCCTCTTTGCTCCTCCCCCCTTTCTCCTTTTCTGAATAAAAGTGAGTTATGCTAGAATTTTAGGGTCTTTTATAGGGTAGATCCATGTCGCCATTTGGAATAGCGGGTTTCCAAAATTTTAATATTAAAAATTTTAGGATCCATGTCCCCAGTTGAAATGGCGACAAGGTCCTGTCACCATTTAGAGTGGCGACAGGGACTGTTGAAGCTCCTGTCGCCATTGCCTAGGATATTATCGCCATTTGGAATGGCGACAGGCTATTGTTACCATTCCAAACGATGACAATAGCCTAGTTTTGTAAAAAAAATTGACTATTTATTTTTGTAATTTTTTTAAAATAATATTATTTCAAAGAAAATTCTTTCACTCCCCTTTCATGATCCCTGATTTTTTATCTGACTTGCCTTACCATCTCCATTTTGATCTTGATAATTTCCCCTAAGCTTTGTACTGCCCTCTTATATTTTAATGAAATAAGAAGGTAACTGCTTGCTCCAAAAAAATATTGCTCAATTGGAGGTTGTTTCTCAATGCAGTACCTGTCGCTGTAGTCATTGACAACAAGTTATGTCAAATTAAACAATAATCTTGTGAGGGTGAGCAGAATAAATCGGCATGTGAAAGCATTTCCTTCAAAGAACCCTTTTTAATGGGGCATTAAAAAAATAAGGGAAAATCCCACAAAATCCTCCCCATAAGTCAAGTTACCGTACAAATACCCAAAATGTCACACGTTAACACTATTTCTCAGGGTTTTTGTTATCTTTAACATTTGTTTCAATTATGCCAATACTTGTTTCAACAATTTGATTTCAATACTGCTAATACATTTCAATAATTGAAATACACAATCTCAGTATTGGAAGCGTGCATTGCATATTTCTAAATCACTCCAATTACTGAAACATGTATTGAAATGTAACATCCCAATTATTGGGTCTTTTTGAAAATTTCAAAATAAAAATAATCATTTGAATTTTCTTGAATTGTTAAAACTTAATTTGAAATTCCAGAAATAAAAACTATTTAATATGAGTAAATCAAAATTCAATTAAATTAAAGATTTCTTTATTTGATTTTTTTGGTTTTCTCTTGGAATTCTTTTTTCCAAAAATATTTTTGTTGTTTCTTTTGAGTTCTGTTTATTTCTTTTCAGTTCTCCCAAAATTTATTTTCTATGTTGAGAAATTTAATTTAATTTAATTATTTTAAAGCGTTGGCTTTTAATTTGGAGTTCTTGTTTACATATTTACTATTCAAATCAAATCCCAAATCTCAATTCAACTCCAAATTAGATACAAATTCCAATTCTCAATTCAAATCTTTGATCCAAAATCAATTCTTTTCTCGACCAATTTTGAATTCAAATTCTCATCCCTTCTCTCAAATTCCAAATCTTAGTTGAATTTCAAAATTTAAATTTTCTATTTGAATTTTATCCGAAATGAAAATCTCATAATTTCATTTCATTTTTTGGTACGAAAACCTTTCCTTTCCTTTTTTCCCTTTTTCTTTCATTTTCCTTCCTTTCTTTATGTTGCTTCTTTCTCCTGGCTCCTTTGCCCCTGCGTGCCGCACGCGCACTCATCCCAGTCGCACTCGTGTGCACGCCGCATTGTGCGGCCATGTAACATCCCAAGTATTGACTTGTGTTTCAAATGTAAGAAAATGTTTAGAAATTAAAAACTTTTCTTATATCTTGTATTTCTTGTATGTTCTGAAGAATTCTTGTAAAAGAATTATGAAAATACAAATCACAAGCCACTTTTGACCTACAATCTGGACCTTTCAAAAACTTTATGGACTAACCTTGTGATCATCCTCTAGAAATAATTTTTCTAACTCTAGGGTTAATGTGTGACCCCTCTAAAAAATTTCACAATTTTTAGAAATTGTTTAAATATTTTAAGGGGTCAGTCAAACCAGTTTGACCTTGGGTCAAACCCTAAATCAGTACCTTGAGAAATTTTTGGAGAAAACTTCTATGCATAAAAACCTCTGAAAATTTTATACAAGGTCAATCTTTAAGTTAGCAAGCTACTGTAAAAATTTCAGAATTTTTGGAGGTAGTTTGTTACCTTGAAAAATTCCCCAAAATTCTCTGTTCTAATCTAGTCCTAAAACTTGGGTTCACTATTCCTTGGGCGTGAACCAGTCCCGGGCTCGAGCCACTTGATTTCGCTTAGTCAACTAGCGCACTCGGGCCCGTTTTAAAATGTGCGAGCTTTGTGAGCCGTTGGATTGCAATCTAACAGCCTGCATTGATTAGGCCGTTCGGACCTCCCAATCCCGCCAGTTGTTTTCAACCGTTGGATCTTGATCCAACGCTGCTGGTGCGTAGCCCTTTTTGTGCTCGGTCGTTCGATCAAAGCGACCCGAGCCGGTTGTGTACGTGGTTGAACCAGATCAACTAAACGTACCGGCTTGCTCAAAGAGGCACGTTCTTTTTTTCAACCGTTAGATTTCCATCGGGTGGTCTCTGTTCATTGGGCCGTTCGGACCAGTGTTTTCTAACCAATGGATCTCAATCCAACCGTCATTTTGCACCCGGGCTCGCTCAAAATGGCGCGTGTGTGCTGTACCTTTGGATTTGGCCTCAACGATCCAGATCGATTGGGCCGTTCGGACCGACCAAACGCCCCAATCAATCTCAGCCACTCATTTTCGATCGGACCGCTCGTGTTGTTTTAAATGTCGGGACCCCCGGTTATCTCTTTTAAATCTGGACCGTTCGTTTTTAATCCAAGGGTTGAGATGGGTTGACTCAGCTTTTGAGACTTAACCTAACCCCTTGGTCCTTTTCAAACCGAGCCGTTTTAACCCCTTTCACTGACTGGTGGGCCTTCGACCAAGTCCTGGTCATCTTCTTCCTCGCGCGCGTGGGAGAGCTGAGCATGGCAGAGAGTGGTTGTGCTAGGTATTGTCCTGTGCGTCCTCTCAACCACTCTTTGACCTAGCATTAATTGTGGTCGACCATTTCGCACTCAAAGTCGTGTTCTTACCTACCTCCTGTTGGAGATATGCCCTAGAGGCAATCATATTGATGATGATATTTCGTTGTATCCATGATTTAATAAATGTTCCTTGAATATTGCCTTTGTGTTGATTAACAAGTATGTGACTTGTTTATGAAACTCTTTACTTGTATGGTTATTCTAAAGTTGTCCCTAGTCGGAGTTCATGTGAGGACACACGTGAATGATGGATTAGCACATGTATCGGTTGATGACCATGTTTCACGTGTCATAGACATGGAGATGTCAAACCAATAATGTGGACACATGTATAGAACATGGGGTTGGACCGACCCAACATGAGACATAGCTTTTATACTAATGGTTCTCTCTACACAATGTGTACGCTTGTCCTTAGACACGAGATTGTCGCATGTACTTGAGATGTGAATCAACCTACTTAGGGGCTATCAAACGCTACTCGTGAATCGGGTAGTTATAAAGGTAGCTTTCGGGTTTGTCATGAAGCATCTTTGCGAGGCATGGTCGATCGAGATGAGATTTGCCCCTCTCTACCAGAGAGATATCTCTTGGCCTCGAGTGATCGGATCGAGAAATGCATGGCCATGCTACTTAAGGTTAAGAGTTAACCTAGTAAGGGATTCGGATCACGGGATCGAGAAAGAGTGGTGACGGAGCTCGGCCAGAATATCGTGAGGCAAAGGGATTGGCATGTACATAACGTTGTGATGGTTAAATCGATATGATCTTTACGTGCGTTTAGGAGTTGGCACGTCTTGCTAGAGCCGCTACCAACTATTGACCAAGTATGTGTACTTGCGTCATGTCTAAACATCACGTGAACCTATAAGTCACACACTTAAGAAATGAAGCCTAGTCGGATTGGATCCAAATTAGACTTGTGAGGACCTCGGTTTATTAGACATCTTTGTTTAACCATCCACTTGGTCCTAACGGTACAAATCAAATAAACCAAGCCTCGAGATATGTACACTTCCAACTGCAGTATACACACCGTTACAAAATTATGCATCAACTCCATTCATACACATAGAGCAAGCAAAAGCAACAAGCTGAAAGACATAGATAACATAAAGAGAGTTATTACAAAGAGAGGCCGACTGCCAAATAACACATAAGTAACCAATTTAAGCAATGGAAGCAAATGGCCATAAGATGGCGATAAACAAAAGCCAATCGGTGTGCCTTTACCCACAAGGCAACCAAGCCGGACCGCCAAGCTAATCGTCCCAAAGCAGCGCATAACACAGCTCACAAAAGTGAGGCCCTTGGGGCTCACCTTCTTCCTCTGCAACAATTAATATTAAGCAAAGCGGATGAGTACAAAACTTGTTTTTGTACTGCAAGAGCGACGATGTGAGATAATGAACTATAATTAACTACATGCAAGCTTTATTTAAGTGGATGAGGCTCACGGACTTATTTTTGGCATAAAGCAAGTTTTCATTTGCAATAAGGTAATAGATTCAAAGCAAGTTTGCAATTAACTTTTATTGTTCAAATAAAGAGAGGCAATAATAACAATAGATAGAGAACAACACCAACCTAGAAGTGACTAACCCATAGTCACCACAACAATAGCATGAAGTACCCTTCATACCACCCATGTCAAGTTTAAGTTTTAAAGGTTGTAGTCTAGTTCTTGCGACCTTACCAAGCATGTCCATAACCTAGGACGAGGCTATTCGAATAGTTTTATCCTGCGAGGTGTACCAATGTACCCACATGATAGACCGCCTTTCCACGTACCACGGTTAGCACACTTCCTTTGGTATGCGGGCATGGCTAAGTCTAACAAGGCGCTTTCCAATGGACGATGCTAATTAAGAGCCGCATAACCCACGGGAGAAGGACACATTAGATGCTCCTAACCGGTCCGCTAATGCTCCTCCAACACCACAAACACACACACACAAGAACACACCCACCAACCAGCTCATAATTAACACCTTCCAAAGTACTTAGTCAAGAGAGGTTCCATATCCCCTCGTGTGGTTAGCACGCAATAAGCGCTTGGCTTAGTGACACAAGTAACTTTCGGTCCTGGGGACTTAGGCACCATTCCAACACACCCAACAGATCACATCAACATACCATTGTGCCCAAGTCAAGATATAGTTTTGTTTTCGGTTTTGATTTGTAAATCAATAAAACACAAGGGTTGGACATAATGGAGTAGTATAAGTATTTGTGTGATCAAGATCATCGACTAAGTCGATGATCGCCCAATACTACCGATAACTAGGCATGGCTAAGCAATATTCATTCAGTAATCTACTAAGTGATAAGAGTTCATCCATCGAACTCTAACCACACAAATAACCTAGGCTCGGGTAGTAGAGGATAACCATTTACCTACAGATTATGCAACTAGAGGTCTAACTAATCAATTTAACAACAAAATAGCAATGCATACATAGAAGTTAAACAAAATATTAGACTTTAAAAGTAATGGGATCAATGGAAATGATCAAACTGCTTGCTACTGCTTGCTGTTGCTCAAATTGTTGCGGAGAGGGTCGTTCTCGGGGTTACGCAAAAATGTAAGCCTAAGCGAAAGAGCGGAAACAACCAATAAGACGAGCAACACTTAAACGAAAGAGCAAGCAAAAATTATCCAAATGCGACGAAATTTATACACAAGGTAAAATACTAATATACCTAAGCATAGGAATTGGAAAAACCTAATTTGGATTTGTGGTGCAAAAGATATTCTCTAAAAACCTATTTTCGGCCATAATTAGCACTGTAGCAAAAATATTTTCTAGAAATATTTTGGAGCTGAAATTTTTAGGGTGGCTACCTACTGGTGTAGTGATAACCCATATAAAATTTCAGATCATTTGGAGTTATATTGAAAGAGTTATGATTTGTCTAAATTGTTTAGGGTATTAAACTAAATTATGATCCTTATGATTTCTAAAAACAGTAAAATTTGTGAAACCAATTTTCCTAGCAATTACACTATCAGTGGAAGCTAATCCAATTGGATTCATACAAAAATGATCTATAGATTAACAGTTATGCATTTTACAAGTTTGCTAAAGTTCAAAAACGAGTATTAAGTTCACTTGTTTACTATTTTTGAAAATGGTTTTCCAGGTTTTATCATGGTCTGCGGTTATTTTTCTATTTAAGTTCAAGTTATAAGGAAGCTAACAAAATTGGAATCATCTAATTTGGAGCTAAGATGACAAAGATATGAAAATGACAAGACCTAATGTTCTTCAGCTTTTTGGACTTAGCATTTTCGGGATTTTGCTAACATCCGGAGACGTGGACGATTGAGAGCCGTCGATCTCAGATCGGACGTCCCTGGTTGAATCCGAGCGACACAGGCACTGAGCGCGCAGAAGAGGGCGGCGACGTGGTGGTCGAGGGCGTGATCTCTGGATCGGACGACCGCCATCGGCCGCCACGCCGCTTCGACTGGAGCTCCGTCCGACAACAGAGGAGCTCCCGCCGCGAGTTTGCTCGGCGTGTCGCGGCGAGATCGCCATGGCGGCGCCGGCCAAAGGCAAATGGGATCCTAGCACTATTGCGCACCTAAGGCCGGCCAGGGACTTGGCCGGAGGTGGGCGGGGCGGCGGTGCGGCAGCACGGAGGGGGTGGCGCACGGGAAACACGGCAACGGTGAAATGGCTAAGCGCGCAAAAGCAGGAGGGTGCACGAGCACTAGGAAGGTGTTAGGGACTTAAGGAAGGGCTCGGCGCCACCGAGGTCACGGAGGTGAGCCGCGGCGAGAGATAGGCGGCGGCGGCATCTACGAAATTTTACGCCCGACCAGAGCTACCGCCTCGCCCTAGGTGATTTAGCGTTGCTTGAGCTACACTAGGGGTCTAGGGACTCACCGGATGGCGGTGAGGGCGGGGATGCCGAAGATGGTGGCGGCGAGGGCTGCTGGCGGTGCGGGGAGCTTCACCTGCGGAGGGTCAACACGAGCAAAGCCACCACGCCGGTCATCGGCATAGCACCAAGACACCCCAAGGGTGCCCCCGAGCAAGGAATCGAGGATGGGGACTTCAGGCTGAGGGACGAAAGGGGTAGTTGCGGCGATTTGGGAAATCTGAAATTTGGCGCCCCGTTGAAGCAACTTTGAAATGGAGTGGGGTTAGCACCACCGAGGTGAGGAGAAGCAACAGGAGCAAGGAGGAGCAGGAACCACCGAGCACCTGGTTCACCGTTCAGGAGCTCCGCGGCAACAATGGCGGCGAGGAGATTTGGCGCTCGGGAGCTCCACAAGGGCAGTAGGTGCAGGAGAGCTCAAGGGTGTGTAAAGGAGGATAAAGGAGGACAAGGGGCTTAAGTAGGCACGAGGAGCAAGAGAGCACCGTTGCTCGCCTCGGGTTCCATTGCGCTGCGGTGGAGTGACGGGCATTTAATGTCGCTGCAGACACCGCTGCAGGTCGCCGGATGGGACAAGGCGCTGCGCACCACGCTCGGCTCCGCCATGGGCCGGCGCGCGGCGAGGAGGAGGGCGGCGATGGCCGGCCGTCCGATTTGCATCCAACGGCTAACACGCGATCGCGTCGGGCGGCCGCGCTGGCGTCCACCGTCCGATGGAAATCCAGCGGCCGAGGAACGAGAGGAACCGGAGTTGTCCGAATGCCTACACGAATGAGGGTCGTCCGATTGAGATCCAACGGTGATGGCGGCGCTCGCGATCGGCGGGTGCGATTAGTTGGCTCGGTCGTCGATTGGCTCGAGCCCAGTCGACTCGCACCAGGAAGCAATGCAAACCGCTTAGGTTTTGAATTTTAAAGGCTGAAACTTTGGGGATTTAATTGAGGTATCAAATCAACTCCAAAATTTATGAAATTTTAACTGGAGCTTCTGACTTAAGGATTAACCTTCCATAAAATGTTCAGAGATTTTTGTGCACTGAAAGTTTCTCAAGAAATTCCAGAAGGTGATTTGAGAGGTTTGACCAAGGTTTGACTTGCCTCTAAAATATTTCAAATAATTTCCAAAAATTATGAAATAATTCAGAGTGTTACCAAGCAACCACTGAACCCAGGAAAATTTATTACCAAGGGTTTGACATAAGATTTCACCTGAAGGTTTTGACTTGGGATGAATGAGGATTTTGACTTTGAATTTTCCAAAAATCCTTTACAAGAATTTCAGAAAAGTTTCAAGAGTAAAAGGATGAAGGAAAAGTTTTAATTTACCCTCACTTTATTACATTTGAAACACAAGCCAAAATGGGGATGTTACAAACCTCCCCCCCTTACAAAAATCTCGTCCGAGATTTGGTTCACTCGGAAAAGAAAGAGGGTAGTGCACGAAGGCGACCTTCTCGCTCCCAAGTAGCCTCATCCTCGGAATGGTTTGACCACGAACTTTAAGGAACTTGATGGTCTTGTTCCTTGTTCTTCGCTCAGCCTCTCGAGTATGAACAGGTGCTCGCGATAGGTCAAATCCTCCCGAACATCAAGAGTTTCCAACTGACTTCCTCTGTTGGAACACGGAGGCACTTCTTAAGTGGGACACATGGAACACATCATGTACCCCGCAAGTGCGAGCAACTCCAACTTGTAGGCGACTCCCTTCTTTCGATGACACGGTATGGACCGACATATCGAGGAGCTAACTTGCCCTTGACACCAAAAGCGCCGTGACCCTTTAGAGGAGAAACCTTGAGGTAAGCGAAGTCATTGGGCTCAAAGCTCAACTCACGATGACGACGATCCGCATAGCTCTTACGCTGGATTGAGGTGCATGCGTAGCGATCACGAATGGTGGACTTGACCCTCGGCCTCATTAATCGAGTCAGGGCCAAGAAAAGTCTTTCACCGGCCTCGGACCGGTTCAACGAGGTTCTACACTTTTCCCGTATAAGGCCTCAAATGGTGCCATGCCGAGACCGCTTGGAAGGCTGTTGTTATAAGAAAACTCGGCGAATGGCAAGCACTTCTCCCAATGCTTCCCATAGGAAAGGACACAAGCTCGCAAACATGTCCTCCAAAACTTGGTTGACCCTCTCGCCCGACCATCCATTTGGGGTGAAATGTCGAAATAAAGAAAGGCGAGTTCCATAGCCTCTTGCGAGCTATGCCAAAATCGCTGAAGTGAGCAATGAACCACGATCCGACACAATCGTCTTTGGCACACCATGCAAACTCACGATGCGGGCTAGGTAGAGATCCGCCGAAGACCTACTCGAAGGTCGGTCTTGACAGAAGGAAATGAGCCACCTTAGTCAATCGATCGATGACGACCCGGATGGCATCATTCTTCTTTGGAGACCGGGTAGACCCGGTGATAAAGTCCATCCCGACCGAATCCCACTTCCACCCGAATTGGTAAGGGTGAAGTAGTCTCGCGGACGCGATGCTCAGCCTTAACACGGCGACACACGCCGACGCTCGGCAACGAATCTTGCGATCTCCTCTTCATTCGGGTCCACCAAAATCTGTCGGAGATCATGATACATCTTCATGGCCCGGGATGAATGGATAACGGAGAATCGTGGGCTTCGCGGAGGATCAAATCCAGCAACTCCATGTCCTTTGGAACCACGGCGTTGCCGAACCTCACGACACCAAGCTCATCTACGAGAAGCACTTGGCTGTTCCATTCTTGACATTTTCCTTGATACGGTTCACTCCAACATCCGATCACGAGCGCATTTGATCCGATCCACCAAGGTTGGTCGACAACCAAGGCAATGAGGGAACCATGCTCAACCAAACCCAAGTTGAGACGTGAAACTCCTCTAGAAGAGGGGCGATGTTCTGAAGCAACAATGCATTGCAATGCGCTTTATGACTAAAGCGCATCCGCAAGCGACATTGGCCTTGCCCGGATGGTAGTGAATACCCATGTCATAGTCCTGATCAACTCCAACCATCTCCTTTGCCGAGGTTCGGTGTCAGTTGGGTGAACAAATACTTTAGGCTTTTGTGATCCGAATACACTTCACAACGATTACGATTAGGTAATGTCGCCAAATCTTAAGTGCATGAATCACACGCCAACTCCAAGTCATGGGTAGGATAGTTGAGTTCATGAGGTCTCAATTGCCTTGATGCATAGGCCACTACCTTGCCTTCTTGCATAAGGACACAACCGAGGCCTCGGCGAGAAGCGCCACAAAAGATATCGAAGCTTCGACGGACATCGGGAGAACAAGAACGGAGCGGTGGTCAATCGCTTCTAAGCGCTTGAAACTTTCCTCGCAATCAGACCACGAGAACTTCTTGTCCTTCTTGAGCAACTCGTCATCGGCCGCTATCTTGGAGAAGTTCTCGATAAGCGACGATAATATCCGCTAAACCAAGAAAACTCCGAACTTCGGTGACCGAAGTGGCTGACTCGAGGAAAGCACGTCGATCTTGCTAGGATCCACGCCACGCCTCTGCCGAAAGAATATGGCCTAAGAAGGCTACTTCCTTCAACCAAAGCGCACTTGCCGAACTCGCGATACGGTGGTGCTCACGGCTTGCCCAACACAAGCCTCAAATGCTCGGTGTGTTCCTCATCGCTCTTGGATTAGATAAGGATATCATCGATGAAGACCACAACGAACTGCCCAAATACTCCATGAACACCGAATTCATGAGGTTCATGAACAAGGCGGAGCATTGGTTAAGCGAAAGACATGACGGTATACTCGTACAAGCCATAACGAGTAGAAAAGCCGTCTTCGAATATCCTCCGGTCGAATCCGAACTCGATGATATCCCACTCGGATCGATCTTGAGAAAACTCGAGCTCCGGTTAATTGATCGAAGAGATCGCCGATACGGGCAAAGGGTACTTGTTCTTTACCGTTACTTCATTAAGTGGACGGTAATCAACGACATCGCAGCGCCTTGTCCTTTTAGGGACAAAGATTGCCGAGCATCCCGAGAGGAGAGATGAGCTAGGCGGATGAAACCCTTCTCTTGAAGCTCACCCAGCTGCTTCTTCAACTCCACCAACTCAATTGGGTCCATCCGGTAAGGCCTCTTTGAAATCGGGGCGGTACCGGGAACCAACTCAATGACGAACTCGAGGTCTCGAACTGGTGGCATCCCTGGAAGGTCGTCGGGGAAGACATCAACAAAGTCACATACCACTGGGACTTCACTAATATCTAGAGCTGGCTTCGCTTCAAGCGCGAAGAGATGCAGATCCTGCAACTTCGGTGAGAAGCGAACACCGCCGCCGTAAGGATCAGTGAGGTAGACGAGCCTCCTAGCGCAATCAATTTGTCCCATGTGCTGAGACAACCAATCCATGCCTAGGATTACATCTAAGCTCGCCGATCGAAGGAGGATAAGGTTTGCCAAGAATCTTCGCCCTTCTATCTCAACAGGACATTCCTACACTCGGACTCGGCTCTCATCTCCAACAGGAGAGCGAATGAGCAATGGGACCAACAATGGAGTAAAAGAAGACCTCCACAGCAGAAAAGACTCGAAACAAAAGAATGAGATCGCTGAATCAAACAAAATCAGTAGGAAAGAGTTAACAGAAAGGGTACCCAACACGACGTCCGGTGCCTCTGTGCCTCCTCGCGGAGATGAGGTTGACGCGGCCACTACCCACGCCTTGGGTAGCGGGGACAACCTTCTGATCCTGGGGAGGACCACCTCCCTGCCCGCGTCCTCCATTAGGACGAGGGGCCGCTCCAGTCCTGTTAGGGCAACTATTGGCATAATGCCCCTTCTGGTTGCACGAAAAGCAAGTGACCCCGGCAGCCGGATTGCGGGGGCCACCCTGCTGGTTCGCAGGCGCACGTGACTGGGGCACGGCCTGCGGAGGGCGAGGGACTGGTGCTGGCGGCCTCGGTGGTAGTGAAGCCACGAAGCGGGCCTCGGGCAGCCCGACACGGACGAGAGGCCGGCTGTGCGCGGCACCAGGCCTCCCACTTGCGCTTAGGACTCGCCGGCGCTTGGCCTTGTGCTCAGCAACAATGGCCTTGTCCACCAAAGCCTGAAAGTCTGCAAAGTCCACAATGGAGAGCCTGTCTTGCAGCTCCTCAGACAAACCCTCCATGAACTTCTCCTGCTTGGCCTCATCAGTGGCCACCTCAGATGGAGCATAACGAGCCAAGTGGTTGAACTCGTACAGGTACTCCATCACTGACTTACGCCCTTGCTTGAGCGCGAGAAACTCCTTCTTCTTCAGCTTCATCAAGCGGCGCAGGATGTGAGCTCGACTAACGCCGTCCGAACTCCTCCCAAGAGACGGTGTGGCGTGCGTTGCATGGCAAGAAGTTCTCCCACGTGAGAGTGCCCCTGAAGGCGATGGGAGGCAAAGAGTGCCTGTCCCGGCCCAGCACTGAGCAACGCCGAGCTTACGCTCAACCGACGCAGCGGTCATCTGCGCCCAAAGGGTCCTCGGACACGGAGAACGTGGGGTGAGTGCGAAGAAACTCGCCAAACCCCACGAGGCGATCGACAGCCGCCGCCGGATCCCGAGGCACCTGGTCGAGCGGAGGTGTTGCGCGCATAACATCCAGCAGACCCTCCCGCCCTCCGAACGGTTGCGCTCGACCAAGAAGGACCTCGCCATGGTTGGAGGAGGGAGCTCCTCATCCAAACCAGTAGCGACCACGGCCGCTACGAGTACCTCCACCATCCTCGCTTCAAGAAACTTAGGTTAGAAACCAAAGCACTATCATTAGAAGTTGATGAAAGCGAAAAAAAAAAACTAACGATTAGGGGAATGAGACATCACCCTAACCGAAAGCCAAAAACAGCAAGTAACAACTCAAAATGTTTCCAAAGAAGCTCCAAAACAGCAAGGAAACTCCAAACCAAGCTCAATTTCTCAATACCATTAACCCGTATTGAATGAACGAGTAATAGTGTGAGAAGATAAAAATTTCAGCACACTACAACAAGTCTAACACTACTCGAGAGCAAGGTTAACTCAGCGAAATAGGTGTTAGATACTTAGCTAACTAGTATCACATCTTACCCTTTTGTTTCCACAAGTTTTAATTGATTAACCTCTCATTTTCTACCCGATTGAGAACCTTTGAGCTTGCTGTCCGGAAATTGAATGATCGCTGTCCAGATTTTGCATCCAAGCCTCCTAGCCGAAACCTTCAACTCCGGAAGCTTCAAAATCTTGTAGAGGGCGGCTAACACTTCAATTTGCCAAACTCATTGGTTCCCAAAACCCAATTTAAACGATAATGACTATCTTTTGAGAGAAGGAAAGGAGAACAACTTTTAAAACTCAAATTAGAGCAAGATGAGATAGAAAGCTAAGATAGGTAAGGAATAAAATCTGAGAACTTACTTAAGCTTTCATAACTCATTTGATACTTTGAAAATAAGGTTTCAAAATATCCTAAGGGCGACCAAGCTTAGGTTACTACGGTCGGAATGGCTCGATACCAACTTTGTGAGGACCCTGTTTATCTGGCTTGTTTGTTTAACCATCCACTTGGTCCTAACAAGACAAATCAAATAAACTAAGCCTCGAGATATGTACACTTCCTGCACTGCAGTATACACACCCAGTTATAAAATTATGCATCAACTCCATTCATACACATAGAGCCAAGCAAAAGCAACAATCGAAAGACATAGATAACATAAAGAGAGTTATTACAAAAGAGAGGCCGACCGCCAAATAACACATAAGTAACCAATTTAAACAATGGAAGCAAAATGGCCATAAGATGGCGATAAACAAAAGCCAATCGGTGTGCCTTACCCACAAGGCAACCAACCGGACCGCCAAGCTAATCGTCCCAAACAGCGCACAACACAGCTCACAAAAGTGAGGCCCTTGGGGCTCACCTTCTTCCTCTCGCAACAATTAATATTAAGCAAAGCGGATGAGTACAAAACTTGTTTTTGTACTGCAAGACCGACGTGTGAGATAACAGAACTATAATTAACTACATGCAAGCTTTATTTAAGTGGATGAGGCTCGACTTATTTTCAGTATAAAGCAAGTTTTCATTTGCAATAAGGTAATAGATTCAAAGCAAGTTTGCAATTAACTTTTATTGTTCAAATAAAGAGAGGCAATAATAACAATAGATAGAGAACAACACCAACCTAGAAGTGACTAACCCATAGTCACCACAACAATAGCATGAAGTACCCCTTCATACCACCCATGTCAAGTTTAAGTTTTTAAAGGTTGTAGTCTAGTTCTTGCACGACCTTACAAGCATGTCCATAACCTAGACGAGGCTATTCGAATAGTTTTATCCTCGCAGGGTGTACCAATGTACCCACACGATAGACCGCTTTCCACCAGTACACGGTTAGCACACTTCCTTTGGTATGCGTGCATGGCTAAGTCTAACAAGACGCTTTCCAATGGACGATGCTAATTAAGAGCCGCAACTCCACGGAGAAGGACACATTAGATCAAACCTAACTGGCCGCTAATGCTCCTCCAACACCACAACACACACACACACAAGAACACACCCACCAACCAGCTCATAATTAACACCTTCCAAAGTACTTAGTCAAGAGAGGTTCCATATCCCCCTCGTGTGGTTAGCACGCAATAAGCGCTTGGCTTAGTGACACAAGTAACTCGGTCCTTGGGGACTTAGGCACCATTCCAACACACCCAACAGATCACATCAACATACCATTGTGCCCAAGTCAAGATATAGTTTTGTTTTCAGTTTTGATTTGTAAATCAATAAAACACAAGGGTTGGACATAATGGAGTAGTATAAGTATTTGTGTGATCAAGATCATCGACTAAGTCGATGATCGCCCAATACTACCGATAACTAGGCATGGCTAAGCAATATTCATTCAGTAATCTACTAAGTGATAAGAGTTCATCCATCGAACTCTAACCACAAAGAAATAACCTAGGCTCGGGTAGTAGAGGATAACCATTTACCTACAGATTATGCAACTAGAGGTCTAACTAATCAATTTAACAACAAAATAGCAATGCATACATAGAAGTTAAACAAAATATTAGACTTTAAAAGTAATGGGATCAATGGGAAATGATCAAACTGCTTGCCTGCTTGTTGTTGCTCAAATTGTTGCGGAGGGTCGTTTCTCGGGGTTACCGCAAATGTCGAAGCCTAAGCGAAAGAGCGGAAACAACCAATAAGACGAGCAACACTTAAACGAAAGAGCAAGCAAAAATTATCCAAATGCGATTTAAATTTATACACAAGGTAAAATACTAATATACCTAAGCATAGGAATTGGAAAAACCTAATTTGGATTTGTGGTGCAAAAGATATTCTCTAAAAACCTATTTTCTACCATAATTAGCACTCGTAGCAAAAATATTTTCTAGAAATATTTTGGAGCTGAAATTTTTAGGGTGGCTACCTACTGGTGTAGTGATAACCCATATAAAATTTCAGATCATTTGGAGTTATATTGAAAGAGTTATGATTTGTCTAAATTGTTTAGGTATTAAACTAAATTATGATCCTTATGATTTCTAAAAACAGTAAAATTTGTGAAACCAATTTTCCTAGCAATTACACTATCAGTGGAAGCTAATCCAATTGGATTCATACAAAAATGATCTATAGATTAACAGTTATGCATTTTACAAGTTTGCTAAAGTTCAAAAAACAGATTAAGTTCACTTGTTTACTATTTTTGAAAATGGTTTTCCAGGTTTTATCATGGTCTGCGGTTATTTTTCTATTTAAGTTCAAGTTATAAGGAAGCTAACAAAATTGGAATCATCTAATTTGGAGCTAAGATGACAAAGATATGAAAATGACAAGACCCTAATGTTCTTCAGTTTTTGGACTTAGCATTTTCGGGGATTTTGCTAACATCCGGAGACGTGGACGATTGAGAGCCGTCGATCTCAGATCGGACGTCCCTGGTTGAATCCGAGCGACACGAGCAGCGAGCGCAGTAAGAGGGCGGCGACGTGGTGAGTGAGGTCGTAGATCTGGATCGGACGATCGCCATGGGCCACGCCGCTTCGACCGAGCTCCGTCCGACAACGAGGAGCTCCCGGCCAAGCGAAGTTTGCTCGGCGTGTCGCCGCGAGGATCGCCATGGCGACGCGCCAAGGGCCAAAATGGGATCCTAGCACTATTGCGCACCTAAGGCCACCGACTTCACGAGGTGGACGGAGATGCGGTGCGGCGACGCGAAGCGAGCGGTGATCGCACGGAAACACGCAGCGGTGAAATGGCTAAGCCGCGCAAGAACGGAGGGTGCACGAGCACTAGGAAGGTGTTAGGGACTTAAGGGAAGGGCTCGGCGCCACCGAGGTCACCGGAGGTGAGCCGGCGCGAGAGATAGGCGGCGGCGGGCAGATCTACGAAATTTTACGCCGAGCTCACGGCCACGCCCTAGGTGATTTAGCGCTTGCTTGAGCTACACTAGGGGTCTAGGACTCACCGGATGACGCGGTGAGGACGGGATGCCAAGATGGTGGCGGCGAGGGCTGCGGCGGTGCGGGAGCTTCACTGCGAGGTCAACCCGAGCAAAGCCACCACGCCGGTCATCAAGATAGCACCAAAGACACCCCAAGGGTGCCCCAGAGCAAGGAATCGAGGGATGGGGACTCACTGAGCTGGGACGAAGGGGGTAGTTGCGGCGATTTGGGAAATCTGAAATTTCGCGCTCCCGTTGAAGCAACCCGAAATGGAGTGGGGTTAAGCACCACCGAGGTGAGGAGAAGCAACAGAGCAAGGAGGAGCCAGTGGAACCACTGGAGCACCTGGTTCACCGAGGAGCTCCGGGCAACAATGGCGAGGAGATTTGAGCGCTGGGAGCTCCACAAGGGCGAGGTGCAGGGAGAGCTCAAGGGGGTGTGTAAAGGAGGATAAAGGAGGACAAGGGGCTTAAGTAGGCTCGAGGAGCAAGAGAGCACCGTTGTTCGCCTCGGTTCATTGGCGATGCGCCGTGGAGCGACGGAGCGATTGAGACGACGACTAAACGGGGCGGTGGGACGGGCATTTAATGCGCGGCAGACACCCGCTGCGAGGTCGCCGATGGGACAAGGCATCTGCGCACCCACGCGGCCCGCCATGGCTCGCGCGCGAGCGAGAGGAGGGCACGATGGCCACCGTCCGATTTGCATCCAATGGCTAACACGCGATCGCGTCGGAACGGCCGCGACAACGCCCACCGTCCGGCGGAAATCCAACGGTCGAGGAAGCAGGGCAACCGAGTTGTCCGAATGCCTACACGAATGAGGGCCGTCCGATTGAGATCCAACGGCCGATGACGCGCGCGCCGATCGACCGCCGGTGCGATTAGTTGGCCTCGGTCGAAAGTCAGATTGGCTCGAGCCCAGTCCGACTTCGCACCGAGGAACAAAGGCAAACCGATTAGGTTTTGAATTTTAAAGGCTGAAATTTTGGGGATTTAATTGAGGTATCAAATCAACTCCAAAATTTATGAAATTTTAACGAGCTTCCTGACTTAAGGATTAACCTTACATAAAATTTTCAGAGATTTTTGTGCACTGAAATTTTCTCAAGAAATTCCAGAAGGTGATTTCAGAGGTTTGACCAAGGTTTGACTTGCCTCTAAAATATTTCAAATAATTTCCAAAATTATGAAATAATTCAGAGGTGTTACTACAACCCTAGAACCCAGGAAAATTTATTACCAAGGGTTTGACATAAGATTTCACCCAGAAGGTTTTGACTTGGGATGAATGAGGATTTTGACTTTGAATTTTCCAAAAATCCTTTACAAGAATTTCAGAAAAGTTTCAAGAGTAAAAGGATGAAGGAAAAGTTTTAATTTACCCTCACTTTATTACATTTGAAACACAAGCCAAAATGGGGATGTTACAAGACTGGGCATTGAGTCCTAATGAGCCTTTATTCGTAGAAGCCCATTATAAGGACGTCTATAAAAGGAGGGCAGGGGCGCACTGGTTGAGGGATGAGTTTTTCGTGACATCCTCAAACCCTGGCCGTCACCCCTCCCACGCCCTAGTCGCTCGCGCGGATCTAGTAGTCCGCTGCGGCGCCGCTCTCCCGCACGTGTGGATACCTTTGAAGGCGCCGCATCTGGCGTTGGGACGAACCGCAAGAAAGGAGGCGACGTGGGACGCCACGACGAGGACGAGGAAGTAGTACGACTACTCGACCCGACGATCGCATCAAATGAGTACGACTACACCGCCCGGACGCGTTGCATCAACTCCGCACCTACGGCGTCTAGTGGTAAGACCGTGATCTATAATCGCAGTGATCTTGGTTTTACGTAGAATTTTTAATTTGCGCTAATGTAGCCTACCCGTTTCCCTCGATGGTATCGAGCGTTGCCGCCATGTTATAGGTTGGGTGATTTGCATATGGCGATATGTAATCGGCATGATCGATGTGATCGATTGTATAGTTCGTAATGGATTGATCTCGTTTCGCGATCATGCCGCTAAGGTCGTGAAACAACATACCCTACCATCGGATTCGCCATCGGTAGACAGTGACACGAAACCGGTTGCGGAATGCGAAGACCAATATGATTGGTCGAATCGAACCTAGATTAATAATCGATGTACCGTGATCGTGCGCCGAGCTCCATGAGCCGAGTTGTCTTGGTTCTCAAACCACGGCATGCCGCACGCGAAGATCGACAAATTGGTTGAATCGAATGAGAGTCGATTTGTGGTAAATATGATTTGCCGATCAAAATCCTAAGTAAAAATTGCATAGATTGGATCTCTGCTTTTTACGAATGTCCGGCCTCGACCCCTTATCCTAGAGATTGCGATTCTATGCATAACTTGTTTTTGCAGGATGTATGTGACCAGTATGGCCTAATGTGTATGTGATGCATGTTTGTAATATTTTCATGACCTGCGTGTCATGGGTTCTGAACACTACGGAGCCATTGTGTTTTCAAAGTATTGTATTAATGTACTGCGGCCGACTTGTGATGATTCCTAGTATCCATGTATTTTATTACTAGTGTTATGAGTAATAGCTTATAGTAGTACTCGGAGGACACATCACTTGGAGGATGACACACATGAACCATGGAGATGGAGATCATCATGGTGGACAGATTCTATGGCGATGGAGATCACCATGAGAAAATGGGCCATACTTGAGTCACAACTATGTGAATGCTATTCCTGTTGTTTTACTCCTATGCATGTTTGAATGGTAGAAGTATAGCGATCCTCACAAAATGTTAAGTTAAACATATGCCCTCCCAATTAAACTTTGCACCATCCCATGTCTTGTAAATTGATGGTGGGTCTATAAAATTAGGGCACCATCAACTTTCCTTGACTAGATGGGTTTTGTATCAGATACTTACATGCATAAGGATTGGTGAACTTAACAAGGTTATCATAAAGGTTATGGGCCTTGGGGCATAAAGGTTGGGCGCCGGGGCATAGAGATGTCACCCAACAACAAGAGTCATATAGAGATATGATTAGCAAGGTGTTGCTTACCGAATTACCTTGTCTCCTAGCGGTGATGCAAAAGCTCACTAGTAGACTCGTTAATCATGGATCTTGAATCGCTAAGAATCAACAGAGGGATGTTGATTTTAGTGGGAGTACATTCTATTAAATTTGTTTAATACGCTTTACTCTATCATGGTTTTATTTGTCTTAGTTTTTGCATTTCCTATTGTAGATCAATGGCATCTAGCAACCACGCACACCCTTTTGCTTTGCGCATCGATTCTTGAGAAAGAAAAATTAAATGGAACAAACTATTCGATCGGGTCCGTAACTCGGGAATTGTTCTCGAGTGGATAAAAGGAAAACGCTCGACACCCCAATCCCGTAAGAACTCGCTAACAATGCGCTCTGCTTCTTTGTTAAAAATGCCTACAAGAAAGCATGTGATGACTCTCTTGAGATTAGTCGTCTTATGCTTGCATGCATGGAACTCGACCTTCAAAAGCGCTTTGAGGATCGGGAAGCGTATGATATGATCATAGCGCTTAAGGACATGTTCCATACGTGCCAGATGAACGGTTCAATGTCTCTAAGGCTTTTCGAATGCAAGTTAATGTAAGGTGCACCCGTAGGCCCACATGTGATCAAAATGGTTGGTTATAGTCGACTTTGGATAAACTTGGTTTTCTAATTGGCCAAGAGTTGGCAATCGATTTCATTTTAGCGTCTCTTCCACCTAACTATAGACATTTCATTTGAACTACCATATGCATGGGGCGGATAAGGGCCTTAATGAGCTTTGTGAGATGCTCAAAACACAGAGAGTGACATTAAGAAGTGTGTGTGGCCTAGCCATGTGATGGCCGTGCGAACAAGTCTAGCTTCAAGAAAAAGGGTAAGAAGCCATGGCCAAAGAATAAGGGCAAGGTTAAAGATATGATCTCAAGCCAACGCCTAAGCCTAATGCTTTGGACTCGAGCTGAGACAATATGCTTCTATTGTAAAGAAATCGCCACTGGAAAAGAAAGCGCAAGAAGTACATGGATTCCGATGAATGCAAGAAGAAGGTTGGAAGTAAGACTTCCACCCATGGTACACTTGTCATAAATGTTTTAGACATTTTCTCTCGATTCTCCTATTAACTCTTGGGTATTTGATACGGATCGCTTGCTCACATTTGCAACTCGATGCGTGGGCTAATAAGAAGTAGAAGAGTCGCAAGAGGTGAAGTTGATTTTCGCGTCGGAAATAAAGCAAGGGTTGCTGCGTTGACCGTCGGCACCATGCAACTTCACTTCCTTCAAGATTTATTATGGAATTGAATAATTGTTATTATGTTCCTAGTATGAGTCGAAATATTTTATCCCCTCATGTTTGATGAGAGATGGTTATTCATTTGCAAGTAAAGACAATGGTTGTTTGATCTCTAAAATGGAATGTTTATGGCTTTGCGCCATTGTGAATGGGTTATTTATTTTAAATCTTGATGATGCGCCTATCTTTAACATAAATGCTAAAAGACTTCGACCTAATGATTTGAATCACACCTATGTTTGGCATTGTCGCTTGGGTCACATAAGTGAAAAGCGCATGAAGAACCTCCATGTCGATGGTCTTCTAACTTCGCTTGATTTTGAATCATACGAGACATGTGAAGCTTGTTTGCTTGGTAAGATGACCAAATCACCTTTCAAAGGTTCTTTTGAGAGGGCGTCGACTTGTTGGAAATCATACATACCGATGTATGCGGACCAATGAGCACGATCGCTAGAGGTGGATTTCATTACTTCATAACTTTCATCGATGATTTTAGTAGATATGGCTATGTCTACTTAATGAAGCATAAGTCCGAAACTTTTGAAAAGTTCAAAGAGTTCCGAATGAGGTTGAAAATCAACGTGCCAAGAAAATTAAGGCTCGCGATCCGATCGTGGTGGCGAGTATTTGAGTCATGAATTTAGCAATCATCCAAGAGTTGCGAATTGTTCCATTACCTAACACCGCCCTAACGCTCAAAGAAACGGGTATCCGAGCGGCGTAATCGACTTTGTTGGACATGGTTCGATCGATGATGAGCCGATCATTTACCATTATCCTTTTGGGGTTACGCTCTAGAAACGCACTTTCACACTTAATAGGGTACCGTCTAAATCCGTAGTTAAGACACCATATGAGATATGACCTGGAAGAGTCACGCTTTGTCTTTTCTAAAGATTTGGGGATGTGAGGCGTTTGTCGTTTACTACAATGACAAGCTCACACCCAAGTCTGATAAATGCATTTTCGTGGGATATCCAAGGAAACCTTTGATATTACTTCTACAACCGACTAGAGGGCAAAGTGTTTGTCGCTCAAGTGGTGTTTTCAGAGAAAGAGTTTCTCAACAGGAGACAAGTGGAAGAACGGTGCGGCTTGAAGAGGTTCAAGATGAACCAATCGGGAAGACTCGACGAATGATACCCATGTGGCGAAAAGTTGAGGAACCCATGGCAAAGGAAGCACCACCACCACGAAGGTCCGAAGGCTCGCAATGCGCGAGATATGTTATTGTTAGACAATGATGAGCCTACGACCTATGCGGTAGCAATGATGGACCCAGATTCGAGAAATGGCATAGTGCCATGAGATCCGAGATAGCATCCATGGAGACAATCAAGTTTGGAATTTGGTTGACCTACCGATGGTGTCAAAACCATAGAGTGCAAATGGATCTATAAAAGGAAGATTGATATGGATGGAAATGTTCATATCCATAAAGCTCGACTTGTCGCAAAGGTTTTCGGCAAGTTCAAGGAGTTGACTACGATGAGACTTTCTCACTTTGTAGCAATGCTTAAATCAATACGGATCATTCTAGCTATTGCCGCATATTTCGACTATGAGATATGGCGATGGATGTCAAAACGGCTTTCCTTAATGGAAATTTAACCGAGGACGTGTATATGATACGCTCGAGGGTTTTGTCGATCCAAACAATGCTAGAAAAGTATGCAAACTTCAAAATCCATTTATGGATTGAAGCAAGCATCTCGGAGTTGGAACATCTGTTTTGATGAAGTGGTCAAAGGGTTTGACTCCATCAAAACGAAGAAGAATCTTGTGTTTACAAGAAGACAAGTGGGAGCTCACTGTATTTCTAATCTTATATGTAGATGACATATTACCGATTGAAATGATATTCCTATGCTCGAGTCCGTTAAGACCTCACCAAAAATAGTTTCTCAATGAAGGACTTAGGAAAGCGTGATATATTTTGGGTATTAAGATCTATAGAGATAGATCAAAAAGGCTAATAGGATTAAGCCATAGTACTTACATTGACAAAGTGTTGAAACAGTTCAACATGGAGGAGGCAAAGAAAGGGTTCTTGCCCATGTCTCATGGCATAAATCTTGGCAAGACTCAGTGTCCTTCGACAACTGATGAGCGAGATCGCATGAGTAAGATTCCATATGCTTCGCCATTGGATCTATCATGTATGCTATGATATGTACTCGCCGGATGTTTCCTATGCTCTAAGTGTTACGAGCAGATACTGTGGTGATCCAGTGAGAGTCACCGACAATGTTAAAAACATCTTCAAGTATTTAAGAAGAACTAAGGATGTGTTCCTAGTCTACGGAGGTGAGTAAGAGCTCGTTGTAAATGGTTACACCGATGCAAGCTTCCAAACCGACAAAGATGATTACAAATCGCAATCGGGTTTTGTGTTCCTTTTGAACGGTGGTGCGGTAAGTTGGAAGAGTTCCAAGCAGGAGTCTATTGCTGACTCTACAACGGAGGCCGAGTACATTGCGCTTCAAGCAAGAAAGGAAGGTGTTTGGATAAGGAAGTTCATAACTGAACTAGGTGTGGTTCCTAGTGCGTGCAGTCCTCCGGATCTTTCTTGTGATAACAGTGGGGCCATTGCGCAAGCCAAGGAGCCGAGGAATCACCAAAAACAAACACAAATCATGGCGGTTTCATCTCATTCGAGAGATTCTTAATCGAGGAGATTTAAAGATATGCAAAATACACACGGATTTGAATATTTCGATCCTTTGATTTAAGCCTCTCCCACCCTAAGCATGAGGCGCACACAAGAGCTATGGGTATTAGATATCTTCTAGATTGACTCTAGTGCAAGTGGGAGATCGTTGGAGATATGCCCTAGAGGCAATCATATTGATGATGATATTTCGTTGTATCCATGATTTAATAAATGTTCCTTGAATATTGCCTTTGTGTTGATTAACAAGTATGTGACTTGTTTGTGAAACTCTTTACTTGTATGGTTATTCTAAAGTTGTCCCTAGTCGGAGTTCATGTGAGGACACACGTGAATGATGGATTAGCACATGTATCGGTTGATGACCATGTTTCATGAGTCATAGACATGGAGATGTCAAACCAATAATGTGGACACATGTTTAGAACATGGGGTTGGACCGACCCAACATGAGACATAGCTTTTATACTAATGGTTCTCTCTACACAATGTGTACGCCTTGTCCTTAGACCTGAGATTGTCGCATGTACTTGAGATGTGAATCAACCTACTTAGGGGCTATCAAACGCTACTCCGTGAATCGGTAGTTATAAAGGTAGCTGGGTTTGTCATGAAGCATGTGCACAGACATGGTCGATCGAGATGGGATTTGCCCTCTCTACCGAGAGATATCTCTGGGCCCCTCGAGTGATCGGATCCAGAAATGCATGGCCATGCTACTTAAGGTTAAGAGTTAACCTAGTAAGGGATTCCGGATCACAGGATCGAGAAAGGGTGGTCATCTTGGAGCTCGACCGAATATCGTGAGGCAAAGGGATTGGCATGTACATAACGTTGTGATGGTTCGTCCGATATGATCTTTACGTGCGTTTAGGAGTTGGCACGTCTTGCTAGAGGCCGCTACCAACTATTGACCAATATGTGTACTTGCGTCATGTCTAAACATACGTGAACCTATAGGGTCACACACTTAAGGGGCTGAAGCCTAATTCGGATTGGATCCAAATTAGACTAGGCATTGAGTCCTAATGGGCTTTTATTCGTAGAAGCCCATTATAAGGACGTCTATAAAAGGAGGGTAGGGGCGCACTGGTTGAGGGATGAGTTTTTCGTGATATCCTCAAACCCTAGCCGTCACCCCTCCCACGCCCTAGTCGCTCGCGCGGATCTAGTAGTCTGGCGTGCGTCGCTTCCTCCCGTACGTGTGGATACCTTTGAAGGCGCCGCATCGTGGCGTTGGGACGAACCGCAAGAAAGGAGCGTGACGTGGGGACGCCACGACGAGGACGAGGAAGTAGTACGACTACTCGCCTCGACGCATCGCATCAATCGAAGTACGACTACACCGCCTCCGACGTCGCATCAACTTCCGCACTGCGCGTCTAGTGGTAAGACCGTGATCTATAACTGCAGTGATCTTGGTTTACGGGTAGAATTTTTAATTTGCGCTAGTGTAGCCTACCCGTTTCCCTTCACCTCCATCGCCTCAAACCTTTGCACGGTCGAGCTCAACCCTAGCTTACCATGGAGCTCCTCCCCTGCTTGTAATCGTTGGCTTTCGGCTATAAAAGCACCCAAAGCTCCTCCTTGAGCTCCTTTACAACACCCCTAGCTCCTTCCGTGTTCTTGGAGCTCAAAACCTCAAAAATCCCCAAACCACCATTAAAGGCCGTGAAGTTCTGTTGGTGGCCTTGGTGCTCCAGTGGTTCTTTCTCCTTTCTTTTTGTACCCTTTTGAGCTCCTTAACCCCATAATCATTTCCCCTCACTTAATTTTGGGTTGCATTCACAGGAATCACTTAATTTTGAGTTTGGATCTTTTCGGCCGAAATCACCCCTTTTCTTCCTCAACTCCGGTAAGGGCTTCTTTTCTCACTTATTTGCTCATGGAGCTTCTCTGAGCTATAGTGAAGCTAACCCTACCACGCGGTCTTGCTCATTTTGCTTAGGCCGTGTTATCGTCATCTTCTTCCTCGGCTCCGGTGAGCTTCTCCATGGCCAAAACCCCTCCGACCATCTTCAAGGCTCTTCTCAGCTAAGGTAGCTCCTCATTAGTCCCTAGAAGCCTGGGCACCCGCTTTTGTGGACCTTTGCTGAGCTTTTAGCCGTTTTCGCTTTCGGCCGTTTTGGTCACCGTCGCTCACCGTCGGCTCGCCGGCTTTCTAGTCCAGTGTAGCTAGTGTGAGTGCTATCTTCGGGCGCGCAAGGTTATTGCAAACCCATTTTTGCCTTTAGCTGCCGTCGCGGCGACCAGAGTCGCCGGCGGCGAGCTCATCTTTGCTCTCGGGTTTTTGTCGGACGCACGCTGCCCTGTTGCATTGTCGTTAAGACAAAGATCCTCTCATTAATGAACTAATCATTGTTTAATCATTGGTTAGTAATTAATGGCGGTCTTTATGTGTGCGTGGCCGTCGCTTACAAGTGGGCCAGCCACCTAAAACACCCCCTCTCACGCTGTGCGTAGCGTTTCGGACATCATTAATACTAATCATCGTTAATGTTGTCTTAGGATCGGGCCTTATGTGTCTCTGATAGTGGGCCTAGCTTCTTAACTCTCTCGAGCGCGTGTGTTACGCTTCGTTGATTGTGGACCGTCGGATTTAAAATCAACGGTCCAGATCATTTGGGCTGTTCGGACCGTCTGAACCTCCCATCTCCTTTGGACCGTCAGATCTAGATCTAGCAGTCCAGACCTCCGCGGGGCGATCCAATCCTTTGTTACCGTTCGTTTTTAGATCTGCGGCTCGGATCTGTTGGGCCGTTCGGACCGTCTGAACGTCCCCTTGGATCTAAGCCGTTTGATTCGCGATCTGCGGCCCAAGATCGTCCACGTCGTTTTCTTTTGATTAAGTTGTTTGCTTTCCGGTAAGCATTTATTTGTCAACTTCAAAATGTATTAAACTTTAAAAATTCATAACTAATTTATTTTAGCTCCATTTTAGATGATTCTAATTGTGTTAAATTTCTGTTTAACTAAACTTTAATCTAAAAATATGATTAGACTCTGTTCTGTACTAGAAAAATTTGTATATTGAATTAACTTGCCTAGGTATTAAATATTGTCTGGAAATTCAGTTAAAACTTGGAAAATGTATAAGTAATTTTTTGTAGCTCCAAATTTAGCAAACTAAAATTTATTAAATTCTCTGGTAATGTACTTTAATGTAGGATAGGTTTTATTCGTGTATTTGTTTCTGAAAAATGATGTCCCTAGTTTCACAAGTTAGAAAAATCATAAGTAATTCATTTTAACTCCAAATGAAGTAAATACAGTTTTTCTGTTCTTAGAATGCCATGTTCTACTTACCATAAAAATTTTAGGTTCTAGAACCTTCTGGGAAATTGTGCCATGAACAGTACCCGAAATTAATTTAAATTGAATTGTCTAGCTGAAAGAAAGTATTTAGGTCACAACTTTTGCATGCTTTTTAGGTCATAACTTTTGCATGCTTTGTCCAAATTGAATGATTCTTGTTGCTAAATTCATTTAAAATCATGATCTTGCTGTCGTGTAAATTTCATGGGATTTGGACAACTTTGGCTTTTGAGTTTCTTTCGGTGTTCTTCGTTCTTATTGGATTTTCATGTTTTTGCGTTAGGTCCCGAAGAATTTGTTGAGCCCGAGTGTGATCCTCTGCAGCAAGAGCACTTCCAGCAAGGCAAGCAGATGTAGCATCATTTGATCATATTGCTCCTATCATTTGATCATAAGACAGTTCTATGCTACTTTATATGTGTCTCCTGATTTCAAGAAAATGAAGTGGATGGCCGTTACACGATATGTGGAGTGTACTAAGGCTGATTTTGAGTGTGTACTGAGGATACACTCTGGAAATTGGGATAAGCTTTTTGACAGACCAGCTCTACTTATTCCAGCCTGGACAGAGTTTTATGATCAGAATGTCAGGTACACTCCAGGGAAGATTCATGGTTTGCTACCCATTCCTAGCCTGATTAATAGGATTATTAATCATACTTTTCTTCCCAAGAGTGGTAACTTTGATGCTGTTCGAGGACATGTATGGAATATCATTGATAATATTTCACATAGGAGAAAGTTTGATGTTGTGGATGTCATAATCAGGGGTATTGTTTCTTCTAAGAATGACAGAGTGAAGAGGATTTATCATGCTCCTTATATCATGGCTTTGATTATGAGCAAAATTGAGTATCAGGGAGGTTTGGCATCACCCCATAAGTATTACAAACCAAGAGAAAATCCCCTCATTCGCTTTCAGGGGCAGCAGGTACAACAAGAAGAAGTTGCTCCAGAAGTTGCTGCTGCAAATGTTTCTCAAAGTCAAGACTCTTTAGCTCAGATTCTCAGAAATCAAACCTTGATCCTAAACAACCTTCTACAACTTAAGGTCACCCAGCAGGAAATGAGGACAGAACAAAAGGAATTTCAGACTGAGACTCAAAATAGGTTGGCTGTTTTGACAGAGACGGTGGATTCCTTGGAACAGTTTTTAATGACTCCTCGCGCTTCACTCGGCGTCGTACTCATCCCGCAGTAGGACTTCCTCTCGAGCTCCGGCCACCGACCTTCCTGTGCTCCTGCTCCTCAGGATTCCTCGACTCTTCCTCCTCAGGATCCAGCTGTTTGATGTTCTTTTTTTTGGTACTATGATGCCAAAAGGGGAGAAGTAGCTAGAAGGGAAGTAAGGTCTAGGGGGAGTCTTCAGATAATCTTTTGCTACCTTGTCTTGTTAGTTGTTTGAATGCTTGTAACAATTCACTTATTATCTTGTTGAACCTTGATAGAACGAGTTGTCTTAATATGATATTTTAATTTGCCAATATTATCCTTATGTGCTCCTAAAATGTTTTATCTATTTCATGCACATGTTTAGGGGGGGTCTTCTCTTTTCGCTTAACAAGAATTTAATTCTATTCATTTATCTCAATCTTTTCTTGAGCTTTGTTGTTAAGCCATCAAAAGGATATACTCTTATTTCACTATCTTGGGTTTATCCAAAAACGTTACTTCCCACATATTAACTAGGTTACCATCAATTACCAAAAGGGGAGATTGAAAGCATCTAGGCCCCTAAAAATTGGTTTTGTAATTTATGATAATATGTGATAATTGGACTAATGTGTGTGATTGAGCATTTGTAAGGTTAAGTTCAAATGGTGAGTATGATCGTGAAGTCGCATGCTAAAGGATATCATGAAGATCAAATTGGATCAAAGTCAAGGTACAAGTAAATTAGAAATCTTTTACCTTTTACCGGTCTTAGGAATTATGGTTGGAAGACCGGATTATAGGCTAAATGCCGTACTATTAAGAGGATCATGACTAGTAGCTTGATAGTCGTTCTTGTGCCTTATGGATCAATCTAGGATCATGCATGCATCTAGATTGCTTTTATCTTTGCCAAGTCCATTTTGTCGACAATCGGTGAGTACCAGATTGAACTTGCGATACTACCGCTCCACTGCATGACCGGACTTATAGTGGCGGTATGTTTTTACAGAGAGATCCTTTTATGTTTTCGGTGCAAAACCTCATCACGGTAGTACCGCAAGTATTTGCGCGGTATGACCGGAAACGGTAGTACCGCATTGGTTAGCTAAGTACCGCACGCCGGTTATTCCGATCTTTACTTAGCGGATGTTTTTCCAGCGTGCACCTCTTTTGTCTCTCTTGAAAACGGTAGTACCGCACTCACCTTATTAGTATGACCGCTCTCATGGTAGTACCGCTCGGCGGATTAATGTAGTACCGCTCTGCAGTTAAAACGGCTATGTCGTGTCATTTAATGTCTCGTATAGCCATATCAAGTGGTTGGAAAAGTGCGAGTACCGCCTCGCATTTGGCAGTAGTACCGCTCGAAGGTGAAAAGTGGGGTTTTTTCCCAACGGTTATAATTTTTGTTGGGGGGTATAAATACTCCCCCACCTGCTCAAGGACAGGGGCTAGACCACATTTAACATCCTTTGAGCCTTGTGCATCCTTTCAACTCCTCAATTTTACTTGTTCACTCTTTGTGAGGTTGTTGAGCTCATTTAAGTGCATTCATCATTCTAGTTGATCCTCTTGCACTTGAGTGTCGTCAAGCGAAGGTCCTTGATTTTTTACTCTTTGAGTTTTGCCAAACTCCTAGACGGCTTGGCGGTGATTACACGGCGATCTCTTCAAGAAGATTGTGAAGAGGCCCGATGCCCAAATTGTGAGTGGTTTGGTGTTCACCATCTCCGGAGTGGAGGAAGAACAACCAATAGTGATCGAGGAAAGGATTAATACGTGGAGCCGGCTTGATTGGTTCAAGCTCCCTCAACGTGGACTAGTGAAGACCGGCAAGTCTTCGATACCACGGGAAAAACATCGTTGTCTCATTGTGGTTATTTCTAGTCTTTACTCTTTCGCACTTATATTTCTAGTTTGATCTTTGTGCTTGTATTGCTTAGCTAGAAGTATAACTTGTTTAGACTAAGTTATTAATTGACTTATCTCGTTAAATTGTTTAAAAGTTTAAAAACCTCCTATTCACCACCCTCTAGTCGGTTATCCTTGATCCTACAATATGTTGTATGGAAATGATGCATGATTTTGTAAAGGTGTATGTGTGCTGCAATTCTGGGAAGCACATGTCCATCGAGGCTTAGGATATTTAATTAGTGATACTAGAACCATGTGGAGGTTAAGTATTACTAGTTAAATACCCCGGGTCCTCACAAGCCACATGGCGCCTCAACAGTCACTCCACCCTCACCTAGGCCCCCTGGCTCCCCTTGCCGCGTCCTCGACCGCGTGCCCGCGTCTTGCGCCGTGCGTGCCGCACACGACCATGTTGCACCGCTCACGCCCATGCCACTCCGTCTTCGGCCTCGCCCTTAAAAGAAAGCCCCGAGCACCTCCTCCACCCCCTTTGCTTCCTCCTCCAACTCCCATCGTCTTCGAGCGCCATCCCGTCGGAACCACCTTCTTCCCAAAGTCCAGCCGCCACCCCCGCTTAGCGTTTCCGCCGCTTCAGTGATCTTCTTGCCCGAGTGACCGCGTCACGTTGTGTTCCCGAGCACCGAGAAGATTTCTCTTCAATCAATTTCGCATTTGCTCGCCATTCATCACCAGATTTTGTCGTCTTCCTTGCCGCCAGCCGAAAGCCCTCCGTCGTCCGATCTTCTTCTCCGGTGAGATTTTCACCGTGCGAACCGCATCACCACGTGTTACCGGACATCCTCTTCCTAATCTCTCCCTCAATTTGGGACTTCCATCGCTGTGAAACACTCCCACTGTTGCCCCTCCATTTGCGCTGCCGGTCACCGTCGCGCCGTCTCCATGGACTGTCTCCGGCCTCCCCGACCTCGCCTACACCTTCCCCATGCCCGGACGCTGCCCATGCCCGCGTTGGTTTCCTCCTCGCGCCACCCCATCGTCGGCTCCGAGTGTAGCCCTTGCGTCGCTCCCACCGCCTCGGTTGCCTCCAGCTCCACCGCCGCCACCGCCGATGGGATCCCCACCCCTGTGGGAACCCATTTTGCTGGTCGCCGCCGTCCCTCCCCTCGCCGGCGCCGCCTCCATGCTCGAGCCACCCTGCTCTACTCTGTTTTTTTTCTTCTGTGTTGCTTGCCTCTCTCTCTCTATGACCCCTTGGTCCCACCTGTGATGGACTTCCTTCTTCTCTCTCTTTCTCTTTGTTGTCTCACTTGCCAGTGGGCTCTTGATGTCATTCTCTTTTGCCTTTGCTTTGCAAATTATCATAAAAGTTTTATTCCAAGGAATATTCCCTCCTTTTCCTTTTTCTATCATTTTATGTGATAATCAAACTTTCAGATTTTCGTTCTTCTTCGTACGAACTTCGATTTCATCGATTCTTCTTCCTAAATTAATATAAATTCATAATATCTCTTTTGGTACTAATTTTGTAATTTTTGAATTTTATTTAGTGTTTTCTGTTATTTATTTGTATCGATTTGTGTGTGTAAATTTTGCCACCGCCGAAGCCACTTCGGATTAACTGGACATAGTGACCTCAACCTTCGGTGAAGGCAAGTCTTCTTTGAACATTCTGTACCTATGATTTTTAAATATTGTTTTCTGTTTTTAAGTATTACGTATCGCTATTTCACATAAAATGATGAGTTCAAATTGTAGGTTATTAGTTAAACCTAAAACTTGTTAATGTCTTCCTTTGATAATTGTTATTCTATACCTTTGTAACCCTAGCATAGTAATTCCACAACATTATGGAATCGTTAAACACGGTAGAATTGCTTAGACATGTTTTTCGATCTTGATCAACCTTTGGGGGAAAAACCATTATTACTATTTATGCTTTATTTAGAAAATATATGACATTAGGTAATGTCAGTATTTGGAAAATAAAATAAAATGATGAAAATCTGTTTAGCCTTGGGTGGATGGTAAGATCAGGCGGGTGCATCTAGAGCACGAGAAATTGTATTGTGATAAGTTCTGCCCAAGTCATATTAAGGATCATCTAAATGATTTTTTACGATCAAACTTTCTAAAGTTTGACCGTCAATAAGTTTAAAACTATCTAGATTGGCTATATAAAAATTATATTATTAGAATTATCGTTGAAAATACTTTTATAATATTATAATTTTATTAGTACATCTTAATGTAAAAGTAATAAAAAATTATGGTCAAAGTCACATCTCAAGACCGTGAAAAGTCAATGTGTCAAGTAAAAAGAACGGAGGAGTATCAATAATAGTGCTCTATGCTTACCAAAAAGCTCAATTGCACAAATACTAAAGCACAATCATTTCCGACGTGCATGTGTCATTTCGCATAGGAAAAGGAAGGGAACTAGCCAAAATTCGGATAGTAGCATTTCATAAATGGTTTACTCTTTTGAGTAGTATGTTATAGATTCCACTCTTTAAAGTTGCATTTCTTGAAACGTAACTCTTTGGAGTAACATTTCCTAAATTTTCCCTTAATTTTGTCGCTGTTAGTATCTAACAGAAAAGAGTGATGTCCCCGGTGAAGCTGTGGTTTGGTTTACCTTTTTTTTTTTTTTTTGCTTTTGCCTGGGTCCGGTGTTAGACTGTTAGTAATAGTCCTCCTTTAGCTCGCTTCTTTGAGGAGGAATTGCCCTATTGCCGCTCTTGGTGGTTGAGTTAAGAGTCGGGGCAGGGGATTCCACTTTCGCTTCCACGTTTGTTGGGGCTTGTTTGGATTGTAGCAAAGCGTGGCAAGCCATACTTTTTGTGATCAACAAATTGTCCACCGCACTTAGTCAAGTTTTGACAACATAAGGCCTTTTTTATTTGTAGCCGCACGTTGCCACACATTGCCACACACTGAGTTAGAGAAGTTTGACCGAGTTAAGCATATTTTTGGTTCGTAGTTGTATCTATGGCAAGATACTTTTTGCCAGTAGGTCCGATGAGCTAGCGACTCATTTTTTTGGGCAAGATATCATTTTACTAGCCAAAGTGTGACGCTGATTTTGATGACCCAACCTTAAGCAAGTTTGGCAAAATATTGTGGCAAACTTTGACAACCCTAGACAACCCTAGTGTATGAACCAAACATGCTTTTTGTGTCTACGACAGGTGGGCTGGAAGTCTAAGGAAGTGTGGCATGCTAAAAATGTGGCAACAAACCAAACACTTACCCAAAGAAGTCAAATTTACCTAACTTAAGTGTGACAATAAGCCAAATAAGTTGAGGAATCTGCTTAAACCAATTGAGAAGCTGAGGATGCAAAGTTTGATGCAGGTATGCTATTTTTTCCACCTCAAACAATTTACATAACTGATGTTGGTTCTTTAATGTTGCACTGGAGAGTTGAGATCCGATCAATAACAAAGTAGGCCGAATTTGTGAAGCCCAATATAGATTACACCGACCCGGCCCAATGGAAGCAACAAAACCCCACCGACGCAACGCTGACCATTCCCTCCTCCATGGCCGCTAAGCCCAAACCCACCACCCCCGCTTGCCTCGCCGGCGTCCATGGAGACCTCAAAGTCACCGTCGCAGACCTTATCGCCGCCACGGGAGCCCTCTACGGCGACGGTGCTGCTGTGCCCGTGCCTGGCGCTCCTCCTCCTCGCCCTCATCGCCGCCTCCATCGCCCTCACGGTCCACTTCCGACTCTACTGCCACTCCCCTCTCGGGCACCTCATCGCCCCCCACGGCTGCCCCCACCGCATCTGAACGCCGGTGGCCACCACCTTCGGGGCGGCCGCGCGCTCCTTCTGCAGTCGGCGAGATCCCGCTCCCTCCACACCCCGCATCTCCTCGCGGCGTCGGCATGCCGCGCCGATGCGCACTTCCGCTTCCCGGTCGCGAGGTGCCTCTCGACCTCCCCCTCCGACTACGACGACGGCGACGAGGGGGGCTCGCCGCCACAGGAGGCATCGACCCATCCGGAGCACGTGGGCCGCGCGTGCGCCGCCATCGCTGACGTTGTCTCCGCCGGCGCCGACGCGAACCTGGAGGCCGTGCTCTCCGCTCTGTCACCGCCGCTCTCCGAGGCGCTCGTGGTCGCGGTGCTCGACCGCTTCAAGCATGCGCACAGGCCGTCTCACCGCTTCTTCCGGTGGGCCGCTGCGTCCGGCGAGTTTGCGCACACCACCATCACCTACTGCAAGATGGTCCACATCCTTGGCAAGGCGAGGCAGTTCGAATCCATGGTTGCGCTAGTCCAAGAAATGGGGAAGGCGGGTGCCCTGTGCATGGACGCCTTCAAGATCGTCATTAAGTCGTTCGCTGCGGCTGGCGAGGTCAAGAATGCAGTCCGCGTGTTTGAGATGATGAGGGTGCACGGCTTTGATGATGGAGTGGAGTCGTTCAATTGCCTGCTAGTTGCTTTGGCCCAGGAGGGGCTGGGGAAGGAGGCCAGGCAGGTGTTTGACAGAATGCAGGACCGATACACTCCAGACCTGCGCTCATATACAGCGCTCATGCTGGCATGGTGCAATGCTAGAAATCTGGTGGAGGCCGGGCAGGTTTGGAACGAGATGCTGGAGAAGGGGATGAAGCCGGATGTTGTCGTGCACAACACGATGATTGAGGGGTTGCTGCGTGGGCAAAGGCGGCCTGAGGCTGTGAAGATGTTCGAGCTGATGAAGGCAAAGGGCCCTCCGCCAAATGTGTGGACTTATACAATGTTGATTCGGGACCATTGTAAGCGGGGGAAGATGGACATGGCAATGCGGTACTTCAAGGAGATGCAGGAGGCTGGGTGCCAGCCAGATGTTGCTACGTATACATGCTTGCTTGTGGGATATGGAAATGCAAAGCGGATGGATAGAGTAACAGCCCTGTTGGAGGAGATGACACAGAACGGGTGCCCCCCTGATGGCCGGACTTATAATGCACTGATTAAGCTGCTAACAAATAGAAATATGCCTGACGATGCAGCAAGAATATACAAAAAGATGATCAAGAAGGGGCTTGAGCCCACGATCCATACATACAACATGATGATGAAGTCATATTTCCTTGGTGGGAGGAATTACGCGATGGGTTGCGCAGTGTGGGACGAGATGCACCGGAAGGGGATTTGTCCTGATGTGAACTCGTACACAGTGTTTATTAATGGGCATATACGACATGACAGGCCTGAGGAGGCATGCAAATATATTGAGGAGATGATCCACAAAGGGATGAAGGCTCCGCAGATAGACTACAATAAGTTCGCTGCAGATTTCTCCAAGGCTGGGAAGCCTGACATATTGTATGAATTGGCTCAGAAGGTGAAGTTTACAGGGAAATTTGATGTGTCTAATGTGTTCCATCAGTGGGCAGAGAGAATGAAAAATCGGGTCAAGAGGACTGTCCCTAATCAGACTGGGAGCAGGATGTTCTAAGATTACTATGTTGCTAGCAGGAATGCGGATCGCTTGTAATGGTGCTTGGAATTTGCGGCGATGCTCCTGCTATTTAGGAGAGAGGTGCTACTTGTTTTCTGATGTTCTATAGTAATGCTTCATTGAAGAGTACGTGTCTTCATATTTGTTAGACCGAAAATATTCAGTCAATTACGATATAGTTTGTTGATTTGTTCTAGTTTTCTTCGAAGTCAGTTGTGCTGTCACTGTTGTACAGTAGCTTCATTCAATGCATCTTCCATTGGATCAATGCCTCTTCAATTGGTTTCTAGTTTCCTTATAATATTTCAGTAACTCTGCTGTCCTGGATAATGCATCTTCCATTGAGTCACTCGTATCTTTGAATTAATTATGTTTACATGTCTATTGTTATCTTATGCTGATACGTAGGCTCGGAGATTGGAGCTAGCTGGAAATTAAGGACCGCAACTATTCAGTTTGAAGTTAACAAAAAGCATTGAACAGCCACAAGGCTTATGCCAAATATCTGGGTTCTGACATTAACTCCTATAGCAATGTTTCCATTGCCGAACAATGAACCATTTCCCTTGCTGTTTGGGGTGCACATTCATTGCTAATTCTTTACAGAAGTGCATATGTAGATGGCTCTGTGCTGCTCGTAGCAACAATGCATGCTTTTTTTTCCAGAAGCGCAGGTATTTGTGTTGTGGCCTTGGAAACGGCCTCTTTCTTCAACTGTTAATTAATTAATTTTGGTACTTCCAACAGGCAATAGTTCAACTTATGGTGTGGTCATGGCACAGTAAGCTAAAGTTTCTTTCATCCATGCTATCTTGCAGCAGATATGAGCCTGTGCAAACTTTTATTGTCTTGTGGCCATACACATGCTCATATTTATTGAGCTCTATTAAAAAACGGTGGTTTGAGTTCCATCCATCCATTGCTAGTTTGCTACTTGCTAATAGGATTATTCTTCTCACTCCCGTGTGTACAATTTCGTCTAGTTCACTGCATAACTAGCTCTGATCCGAAATTCCTATCAAAATACTGTAGATGGTTATTCTTTAGTTTATGCAAGGTGAAGCACCCCGCGACAGACCTACATTCTTTTCTGACGGGAGCTGTTGCACATTAGATGTTATCAAGAATTTCAAATAGGTGTAAGTTCATGCACCAACCTTCACTGTCAATTCTTAAGATGTGGGCATGTTTGGTTCCATTGGATTACTAGTTAAGATTTGTAAAGGCTCACCAAACCAAGCATCCTATTTAACTCACACAGCCATGCAGAAGCATTCTTAGGCATCAAGCAATATAAACTACATATCTTGTTTAAGCCTTTCAGGTCAACCTGCAATGTATTTATGGCCTTCACAGTAAAAAAATTGTTTACCAACTGCTTAATTATAGCTGATGCCCTTTTAGCATTCTTCAAGATAAAGGTTAAAGCTTACTGCTCTATCAACTTCTAAATTTTATCACTCATTATTTGGAAATGTAGGCATGTAGCGTATCTTGTTAAGCAAAGATAGTAATTCACATGGTATTATGAATTAAGATATAGCTCCTTGTACGGTATTGTTTAGGTATGTTCTTGTCAGTACTCAGTAGATTAATTATCTGAGTTCTTTGTTTGTTTCTGTTGCTATGCCACTACAATGAGGATGAATTCATCATTGTTGAATGGTTAGAATCAGGAAGAAAGTATGTCAATGATATTGATTGCTCTTTTGGCTTTACCTAAATGGTGGAATTTTTGCAGCTATCTACAGGTTGGAAAGTGGATGACCACCTGTTATGTTTTATGGAGACACCATTCTTTTAGTGAAATCTTTTATGTATTATATTCTGCTCACATTATGATCTGAGATTTACTTCTGTTGCTGTGGTTCTTTAGCATCTAGTTTTTGGGCCTTTCAGCATTAGATCTGTGTCATTCTGTTCTCTACAGGACGCTATAGTGCAGATTGCAGATATCACTAGCGTGTTAGTAATTCTATATGTTTCTCTTTACTTGCAAATTTTAAGCTCATCATGTTGCAATTATTTGTCATACTCTTCTTATCAGTCCGCCCCATTATACTCTTCTGTTCCTTTAACTGGCTTTACATGAGTCTTAGATCTTAATAATGTCCCACATCACATGCTAGCCCTTTTGGTCTACCATGTGGTGAGTGGTTCCAACTTGGCACTTGGTTTGGTTGGTACGAGGCACTAGCTAATATATACTATTGAGTTTGTTAGCTCCTTTGAGTACTGTTACACCAAATGAGTAATGTGTTTTGCTACTTTTGTACTCTTATGTTTGGTGAGCTCAATTTACTCTGACTCCTGCTCTTAATTAAAATTAAAATTTGAACCTGACAGATATGGCATGCTCACATTTCAACTGTCTTTTTTTATTCGTTTTACTCCTAGATTAATCTATCCAGGACCGTTTGGTTAGTAGGAGAGTAGAGAAAAGAATGAGAGTGACATGACAGCCTTTAGATTTATACAACTTAGAATTGAATGCTTTCATTTATAATATTTACTAAACTAGTACTATATATTCCTGAGAACTGCATCTGCTTGACATTGACTTGTTACGTCTTATGTGTTCAATGTTCAAGTAAATAAATACATCTAGTGGATGAAACCTGGATTAGTGTATTGGCTTTCTTACATTAATTGTCGTCAAGATAGTGTGACAGCAGGCACTCAGGCTACTGTGGCATAGTTCTCAATTGAGATATTGTGAAAGAGAGACGGAATGGATGATTGCTTGCCTGTTTGTCTTGTAACTGATACTACTTTTTGTTTCTTTGAAGTGCTATGTGCTGATTTCTTTGAAGTGCTATGTGCTGACACCTTTTTGATGATTACTTAGGTTTATCCAATTGCCCATGAAAAAAATGGATCAGCGGAGGAAAGTGATTAAGTGCATTTCTTTCTTAGTTTTATTTTTGAGTAAATTGCATTGGATCTCTCTAAATTTATGCGGTTGTCTCACTCAGCACTCTAAACTTGCATCTTACTTTCTGGGCTTCCCAAACTTACTCCTGTTTGCACTGCAGGTCCAATCGGCCTCTTCCTAACCGACCTAGCTGAGTTGGCATGTGTTGGTCTAACGTGGATCCAAATGTCCACACGTGTGCATATTTTGACTAGTTCACATGATGAATCATCCAAAATAATGAAATGATTGTCTTCTTTCAAATTGCTCTCCCCCAACCGTGAAATTTGCATCGCCACCACCCCACCTTTTCTCGCCACCTCCACCGCCTACCCTCCGGCGAGCCTCCTCCCTCATTGGTTGCACTCGGCTAACCGTCGCCGCCATCCCCTTTTCCTTCGTTGCCTCCTTTCCTAGCCTCCACCGCATTCTTGCCTCTCGACACTGCCGGTGTTGCCGCCTCCAACCACCACCACTGCTGGTGCTGCTGCCTCCCCCACTACAGTGTGCCACCGCCTCCACATCCGCACGAGCAAAGCCAAGGTGAGGTGGCCATGGGGCACGAGGGGCGGCTTGGGGAGGCGGCCATGGCGGAGCAGCTCGGGGAAGTGACCACGCACCGTCATTCCCATTGTTCCGGTGAACTTTTTGAAAATCCAACCGCGTCACGTCGTGTTCCGTCTCTCCCCCGTGACTTCCCCAAGTTAATTTGATTTCCGCTCATGTAGCATGACGAATCGGCCATTTTCTTCCTTGAATCTGAGTTGATTTCACCGTCGTCGTCTGTGCCGAGCCTTGGTCAAATTGCTTTGCACATGAGTATTCCCTCACTGCCCCCATCTTTTGATGCGCTTGCTTCTGTTTTTCGACCACCGTGGTGGCGACGCCACCATGACAAAGCCGTCGTTGCCGCCACCACTCGCCGTCAGCACCTCCCCACTATTCCAAACCCCGAGCCACCACTACCATAAGCTTCGCCTTGTCACCCTCCTTTTTTGGCCATTCATCGGGACTCGCCGCCCGTCGCCTGCTGCCGGCGTGTGGAGCCCAAGGTTACTGGTGCCTCCCTCTCTCGCCCGTCTCGACCAGAGGAAGAAGAAGACCACACCATCTCTATTTTTCCATGTCAGCGCCCACCTCGGCAACTTCTGTTATCTAACAGCCAAAGTGACCTGCGGGAGCAAGTCTGGGGAACCCAGAAAGTAAAATGCAAGTTTAGGGTGTTGAGTGAGACAACCACACAAGTTTAGGGAGCTCCAATGCAATTTGCTCTTTATTTTTTGTAGTACGTTAGCTTAGTTTTATATAAATGAATCTTTTCTCTAAATTTTACAATTGCTGAATTAATATAAGCTTCTTGCTACCAACACTTGGTCACAGCAAATTAGTAAGCAAGAACATGACCCTTTTTCCATGTTTTACTTTTCACTCTGGTTTGAGCCTTTATTCATTTTTGAGGCGTCCATGGCACTAGGAACTGAGCTAGACTGCAGGCCTCAGCTACTATAGTTTTTACTGTACTATCTATATATGTATATACTGGAAGTTTACAAATGATGTTCTGGTTGAACATTTTGCCCCTGCAAAACATAATGTACATTTGTGCGACCTTCCACTGTAGAGGCGTTTAAATTCATTTGTTCAATGAACACTAATTACAAGCTGCTGCTGGCCATGCCTACTGTGCAAGTTTGATCCATTCCTCCTTCTTTGCTCCTGCAGAAACAGATGAAGAGAGAATGTGTCAGCATGTCTTCAGTCAAATGTCATGCTCCTACAAATCATTGATCAGGATTTTTTTAAAAAAATAACATTGAACAGAAGAGAGGCCTCGGGACCTCTAGCAACTGCAGCCGATACTGCCGCTGCCCGTGTTGAATCATGCGGATCAACCGCATGACAGCGTAGAACGGCAGCAAGATTCCAGCAGCCCGAAGTAAGTATATCTGCAAAGCAACATTCCTCAGTTTTTTATTTCATCTGATCAGTCACTCTAATTTCTTTCTTAAGCTGGACGCGTGCCAATGAACTCACCGTGAGTAGGCTGAATGCGCAGTGATCTGCTGCTTCGATTGTCACCACCGCGATGAGATGCCACGCCAGCAGTATAATGGTGAACTGCACAGAATTGCAGAGATCAGAATCCAGGAGACAACCCTGCAGCCAGCATGACCTGCCTGACAATGGACAATGTGCTTCAGTTTTCCCGCCAACAGTTCGTACCGTTATCGTCAATGACCGGCACAACGAGGCACTTCTGTCATCAGCAGAGGAGCACTCGGCGAAACCTGGGCCGTCGATCGGCCCCTCGAATCCTGGAGATCGTATGTTCTGATCATCATTTTGCACCTCAAGGACCTCTTCACTGCAAGAGAAGATCAGGCTATGATCAGTTGACAATCGGTAGAAACCTCTCCCTGCTCTTCCTTGCGGGTTGCGGCAAGATGCACTGGATTAGTGTTGTGATTGAGAAGACCACGTGAGGCGAGCATTAGCTGTGGACGGAAGGTGGACGTCCATTGACATTGTGTGTGATTTGGACGCGCGCATTTCACAGGACAGGACCCCTCACCAATGCTATGCAGCAGCAAAGCTCACAGATCATTATCGTTGAGTGCAGATGCCTTATCTGTTCATTTTTTCATGAACAGGGAATAAGAGAGAACAGATGGTGTCTAGTACCGATAACATTTTTATGGGAAATGTTATCCGTTGTACACTTGTCGGTTGCCCTAGTCTTTAGTGTTATGGTCCAATATCGGGCTGTATTAGGAAGAATTTATTATTTAGAAATCTATCTATTGGATGTTTAGTATTATCTATTAGTTAGACAGGTTATTATTAGATTGGATTGTTAAAGAAAAGTTTGCTTATAGATTATTTATTAGGGATCAAGTCGGGTCGTCCCTATAAAAAGGATGTCATATATCTATAATCAATCAAGTAGAGAAATAAACAAAATTAGTCCTTAACCGATTGGCTAAAGATAAAAGCATCCTTGTTCATTTGGAAAGAGTCTCTACGAGCTTAGAGGGCGATCCCTCGCCTCCCTTGCTAATAAGACCTCAGAGCCCGCTAACTCGACAGGGAAGAGCTCTGCCGGCGGTTAGAGTAGAGCGATTGCCCTATCCTCGATTCTTAGATCCGTACTCAACCAACGACCGCAACATTAAGGGTATATTGCGGTAGTTAGATGAAAATGTTGCAAATCGCGGCATGTTTTTACTTTTTTTGTGCTACAACTTTCTTTCGTAGAGTCATTATTGTTTTTGTTTTCTTGTGGTGTTATTGCTGAATCTTACACATTGAGAGCTCCAAGTGCTGCGGTCCCTAGATTGGAAGGTATACTTGCCTGTGGGGTCTGGGATGAAGTGCTAGCTGTTAGGCTGCTCTTAAAGGACGATATCTTAGCATAATTTCTCAGTGTGTGAGGAGTGTTATGATACTATATTTTTAATGTATGATTTTTTATGATGTATTATCTTAGGCTGTTTTATTTAATTACATGCATGATCTTTACTAGTATTTAAGTATTGTGGCCTATTCGTGGTATGTACTAAACGCAATACATGTTTGTTGGCACCGTATGGGATCGATCACAATAAATTTTTTGTATTGGATTTCGAGACCGAATCGGTATCCAGATTATATACTAAAGGACCTTCTCTCTTCATTAACTACGGTGCCATATCATCATTTTGCCTACATGACAGGTTTAAGATACCAACTAGAGTGGAGCACTGGGAGCAGCCTTAGGAGGACTTGGTGATCTACCTGGCTGGCCATTTAAAATGATCAATGGCGAAATAAATCAGATCTCATCAGCGCCAGGTGGTCAGCATCCTAATCGGTTTGCAGGATTGTTGTTTTGAAAACAATGTGGCACCTAATGATTAATGCCTTCGTTGGAGGGCATCTGTAATACTACTGGAGATGACTGTTGCATGATACTGGCCAGTAAGGCTTAAATAGAATCACCTTATCCTTGGCCGTTTTCTGATGATCTTATCTGTCAGGTTGAGTGCAGAATTGACAATGCAACAGTGTGTGTGAGAGAGACTACCTGACAGTGACAACCATTTCAACAACCGGAGCTTTCTTGGGAGGGATCGTGTAGCCTGGCTCGAAATTCTGGCAGTAAAAGCATCATTTAAAAAATATATATATATAAAGAGTTTTTCGGAATGTATTCTTTTGGCTATTATATGGAGTTTGTTATAATTGACAACATGTCCTTGCTGAAAAAGTTGGGCAGAAGGTAACATTTTACACGAGAACATTGCACCAGCTTACTGATTTGTACAAAGCATGTACGTGGCAACACTAGATTACAACTCATAAAAAGGGGAAAAGAAATAGCTAGTAGACACCACCTTCCCCACAAATTACACCTTTTTAGTTACCCATAAGAAAAGCAACACACATGGAGCATTTCATGGATAGAATAGTAACAACAATTGATAAGATCACAGCCTCATGAACAAGAGGACATTCACAAGAAAAGAAACCAACCTGAAGACAAATCTCACAGAGGGTGCTCCCCTTCTCATCACACCACATCTGCACACATCCCCTGTGAGCATACTACAGGCAGGCATGCACATAAACATATGTATCAGCACACCATTAATCAGCTAGTAGTTAGTCAGAAGCAAGAAACCTCACCATGGATCAAGAATTAAACATGCATGCAAAACACCAGGCAAGAATGATCCATGCATGTACCTTGAGAGAGCCAGAGCATGCACAGGGAGACTCCATTGTTGCACAGCACTCCTCCTCCTCCTCATGGCAAATCCTGCACTGCCTCATGGAGGAGAAAGAAGAAGAGGAAGGAGAAGAAGCCATCTCTTCATCTTGTTCCATTAATTCCTTTCTTCCTCCCAATATAATGGACGTTCCTTTCATGGCTGCTTTGTTGCTTTCTCTCCCCCTTTCCACGCTTGCAAGGGACTAATGGAGGTGAGCTTTAAATAACACCAAAAGCATGGAGTCACCTCACGGGGGAGTGACTGAGGGGGAAAATCCAAATGCTGTGACCCGGGGCCCACCACCTACTGGCACCAACCACTGTTAGAAAGGACCCTTTTGTTGCCTTTAGTAAACCAGCTACTATGCCTCTATTATCATCTGCCATTATGAGAGCCTAACTAATGGGAGTTTGTTAGGCACGTAATCTTTGGCTTTCTGAAATCTACTACTCCGTCTGGTCATTCGTCGGTTTGGATATTGACACTATCTTTGAACGTACAACTTTGATCACTAATTTTTATTGTACTGTAGTTATAGCACCAATAAAATTATAAAAATAGTTTTCAAGACAAATCTATACGTATAATTTTCATGCATCCAATTTAAATAATTAAAATGGTATCGATAGACAAAATTTTAAAAGTTTGATTGCACGTATCTCAAAATAACATGTATTTGTGATTGTAGGTCGTACTGTACTAGTGGATGCCACCAGCTACCATAACACTGAATTAATTAGTAACACATACCGCCAGCTATCATTGTACTCCCTCTAGTCACAAGTACATGTCATTTTGGACATTGATGTGGTTTCCAAAACACGACTTTCATCACTAATTTCTATCTAATATAGTTATAGCACCCCATATACTTATTATGAAAATATTTTTCAAGATAAATCTATACATATGATTTTCATGTACCCAACATAAATATTTAAAAAGATATTAATGTAGTCAAAGTTTCAAAAGTTTGACTCTATATATCCCAGAATAATATTTGTATTTTGTGATCGGAGGGAGTAGCAAGGTAGAACAAGAGACCACCTGATAGAAGAATGAAATGGCATTAATAAGATATGGGCCTTTTTGAACTGTACATCTAGAAGACTGCAGCACATACTTCTCGTAGTTGCTTCGTCCGGTTTCTTTTCCATCTCCTTGTGTTTCGGTGCTTCCAACGTGTTGTCTAGCGGTAGAGCGCAGAGTTGCAGTGCTCGATGTATATGGTTTGAAGCTATATTCGTTTTTTTTTCTTAAAAAAGGAAAAAAAAAAAAGATCTGTAGCTCCTATGTATTATTCCTTTTTCCTCTATATTCTTTTTGCCCCTCAGCGTTAAGATCAATTAACACTTATTTTAGTGGAAGATAATTTTATACCTTTTTAGAGAGAGAGGAATGGGTCATTGTATACCTTTTCTTAAAGGTAAAATTTGCTACATCACACTCAACTTTTGTGATATTTATTTTAGGACACTGACTTTTTGTGTGCTTGATGAAATACGATCTTTGCTGTAGGACATTCTGTCCATTAAAATATAATATTTATTTGAGAGGAGAGAGAAGGTGGGGTAGAAAGTCTATTTTTCCTTGACCCTTTGGAATTTTTTAGTCTAGCACAGGAGCTTACAATCAAAGACAGCGGTACGAGAGGAGCTCGAGACCCGACGGAAGAAGGGAGAGAAGAGAGAAAGAAGAAGGGATAGCGGCAAAACAAGCTTTTTCATCCATCTTATCTCTCATCTTTTAACAGAATATTATATTTTAGTAAGTGGGTTGTCCTACCACAAAGAGCCACCAAAGTTTAACGTCTTCCAACGAAGACATAAAAAGCTAGTGCCTTGACCAGAGTGTCTCGTAGACAATTCCACCTTTTTGGACGAGGTTTCTCCATCCCAATACCCTCGTGAATTTCAGGCCCAATTCAAAACACAGTTGGGCCTTGAATCTGTCAGAATAGGATTTCAAGTCATTACAAAGTCAGCCGAAATGGGACATGCCGCAGCCTAAACCTAAAGGGACCCACGAGCTGCTATGCCTAATCTCCCCTCCGTTCTCATGACAAGCGAGCCTTACAGGACCGTTTGGAATACTAGGATTTTTCCATATTTCCGCGGATACTAAACTGCTTTACGCGAAATTCCTGCGCTAAAAGGAGGACCTAAATTGTCGCGACAAGTCTAGCCAAGATTTTTTTTTAGCACCGTTTCATCTGGGAACCAAACTTTCTAGCTAATTTTGCAGCTACCTAGTGTAATACCCTAACTCTTGTAACAAAAAATCTCACATAAAAAGTGGCATTTTAAAAACTTTTTATGCATGTTGAACTATTTGGATTTTTGGTGAATTATTTGGAGTTTTGTCGTATTTTGAATCTCGCAAAATCAATTAATACAGTGCAAATTGATTAAAGTCAAGAAACTAGGACTTAAATTAAAGTGATATTTGGATTTGAATCACCAAATTAAAAAAATTGAATTGAAATTTGAATTTAAAAGCAAATGAAATCATAAAGTAAATTAAAAACTATGAAATTTGGTTTTACTTAAGCATACAGATTATTATTCGTCTACCCGGTAGGACACCGCTCCAACGAATAATAAGTCTTACCAAAGTTAACGCAGCATAACAATAAGATATAAATTGTACTTTATTACAGCTGGTAACCACGCAAATGCAAAATGGGACTAAACCCTTCGCTTGCCTTCTTTGCTCCACCGGACGTCTACTCGTCCCAATCGCATAATAGGATGTCCACTGCGCCCTAGTCCTCGTAGTAAGCACCCTCGCCTCCTACGACCTCTTTGGCACATGTGTATCCTTCATCCCACTCGGGATAATCCCTGGTTGGACTAGGATATAACAAAGGAAGTAATAAGAAGAATGAGTACTAGTATACTCAGCAAGTATTTATTAGTAAAGATGCACTGTATGACTCTTCTCTATTGATTATCATATTTTTTAGCTTATCTCTTTTTCTAAAAAATAATTTACCAAGATTTAAATAGCAAGTTTTAATTATGAAAAGAATACTTATCACCTTATGAGAAGATAGACCCTCTAGCGGTCACTGTAGCCTCCAATCCAAGAGACAGACATGAATTTATGGTTTGATGTATAGCATTGTGCAAGCTTGTATCACTTTATCCATAGCTACTCTGAGCCCTCTTTACACTAGGCCTTCCGTATTTCCTTTGATGCGGTATCAAGTTCAAAGTACAGAACGTTTTTCAGGTTACGTTATTAAGTCTCCACCCATCTATTTTCTGTCGGTGTCCTGGGACGCTTACCCACTCCTCCACCGAGTTCCAATAATTTTGGTTGGGCCAGTATTCCCCGCACCCAACACTCCACCTGCGCTACTATAGCGCATTGGATCCCCCACTTCTGGACTTTTTCTACCGGTCTTGGGTTCCTCCATCACACTCACACTATATTACTTACCCGATGTGGAGAGTATAATATCATAACAAGGTAACATTTTCTGCCTGTCGAAACGGGAAAATGACTGGCACTTAAATATGGCCCCTTATCCGAGTGGGAGTTTTGTTGGTCATTATATATTATCAATATGTAAAAGGTCCCACCTCTTCCCTCTTCTCTTTCTTTACAAGGGCCTCTTTACCATCCTAATGATTCTCTTACAGTACAGCTGCTCATCTCAGCTATACTGCTATTTTCTCATACTTTATCTCTTTTTTCTTTATTTCTATTATCCGATTTGATTTTTGAGAGATAGTTTTGATGCGTGCTGCTTTACACACACACATACACACACACACACACACACACACACACATATATATATATATATATATATATATATATATATATATATATATATATATATAGAAAGGTAATTTTACATTTAATATAACTAGGTTGATGATCGAGAAATAGGCTTGCCTTTATTCGTAGTAAAGATCGGCGTCAACGGATCGTGGATCAGCTACTCTTGCCTAAGCCGATTCATCTTCTGTAATTATAAGGCAGACGCATATAACAGAAATACTTAATTGTTTGGGTGATATTAAGCTTACATTAATTTGCTGCTTCCTTTTTCAACAAATTTTAATTTAATAACATTTTTTGGATCCCGTAGGTTAGCATTTCTCAGTGACTATTTTTCCTACGACCTGTTTCCTACACTAGACTAATCCTAATCTAACGACACACACTCACTACACACAACCTACAACACTACACGCACCCGCACACACACTGAACTACACACTCACATACTCATACACTATGCTATACTACACTCAACACTGAACACACACTAACACTAAGCACACACTAAACTCCACTCACACAACTGCACACACGCACTCAACACTTAGCACACACAACACACACACACACACACACACCAAACACACCACACTGCCACTCCATACCGCACGCACACCACACTGCCACTCCACACAACGCCCTCACTCCTCTCTGTTGCGTCTCTTCCTCTTCCTCCTGCTCCGCGGTGGATCTCCTTCCCCTGCGGCCTGCCCGAATCCAGCACCGCCCGGTGTACTACGGTCCTCCTACCGCTTCCTCTACTGCTCCTCTGCTAGATCTGTGCCGACTACTTTCGGGTGTCCTCTGGGTGAGCTTTTGCGGTCGCCTCCTTCGTTGGTTCCTCCCGCCGTCTTGATTGATTTCTGGTGGGCTTCTTCCACTCCTCCGGCTCCTACTCGGCTGCTAACTATCTCGCTGGCTCCGGCGGTTTCCCCTTTACCTTATACTATTACTACCCTTATTCCCGTTGTCGATTAGTCCCCAATTTAATTTGTGGTTGGTTGGTTATGCCATTGGTGGGTTTTAGGGGGAATTCGGTGATGGCATGATTGCTGCTTGGCCTCGGTGGGGTTTTGTGATGATATGATGTTTGCTTGGCCTCTGTCTCAATTGTGATGGCTCGGTGGGATTGCGGCTTCGGTGGGGTTCTAGGGAATGTGGGTGATGGCAAGGTGGCGGTAGGGTGATGTGCTGAGACTTGTGGTTTTGGTTGTGGCTTAGTCTCTTTGGGCATGGTTTCCTGGATTTTGGTGGTGGCTTGGTGCTGGTGAGGTTTGACATGGTGGGCCTTGTATTGGTTTTGGGTTTCCTAAGCACGGTGATGTAGTGATTGTTGAAAGTATGAGTATTTTTCGAATTATTTTAATCTAGAAATATAGTAGATAAATCATGAGAATTACTTTAGTCATTTTCACAAAGTAAATGAACAAGAACACTATAGACATACTAAGATCTAGAAGGACATAAACTAGTATACCTATCTCAGTGTTCAAATTAACTCTGAGATAAGAAAACTAACCAACTAATATGTGTAAGATAGACATACCGGATGCGATGAAGAAGTAGCAGCAGAGGAGTTCGGATCCGATGGCAGCAGGAGTCTTGTCGTTTGTCATGGCGTAGTGGTAGTAGTCGTGCGATTGATGTAGACGAGAGAAACGAATGAAGAAGAAGAAGCGGCGATCGCGAACGCTCTCAAAACCTTATTCGTCGTCGCTCGTGCAAGCCTTCGATGACGATGGTTCCGGATGCTCGCTCTCCCCTGCGGCCAGACACGCGCCTCGCGGGATGGAGATCGCCGGAGACAGCAACAAAACCAGTGGTATACTATTGTCTTTCGTGGAGAGTGTTCATCAGCCAGAAGAACAAGTGCTCTGTTCCATATAAAGGCAAAAACCCAGAGACTAGAAACGGTCGTCATTACCCACTAGTAATCTGCGGCCATTACCCGTCACTAATAATCGCGGCTATTACCCAATACTAGTAACCGCAGCCATTATCGCTACCGATTTAAAGCGAGCATGTTCTACTTAATGACAAAAACAAAGAGACTAGAAATATCACCATTACTCATCGTAATCGAATATCGCCAGGCAGTTTGTTAATGCCATTAATCATGCGAGTCGATCGTTTGATTTTCGAATAGATAAAGAAAAACACGTCGCGACCCGACACGCTACGTGACGCTACAAGATACGCATGCGCATCGCACACGCGCACGCGCTACGCGATCGCACGCACGACCGACGGCCATTTTCGGCGTGGCGTGGCGTGGCGTGGCGAGGCAATGCAGCGAGCGGCCGCGCGCGTGTATTGGCTCTCCAATTCCACAAGGGCTACCACGTTCCATCTTTTAAAGTGGTGTAACTCCCATTCAACTCTCCATATGAGACTAAATAGTTTTAGCACATGCACATGGGCCTTTGGGATTTTCGAGAATTGATTAGGATTAAACATGGGCCCGGCCAGTATTAATTCAACAATCCCCACTGCATCCCAAGGGCACATGTCAAATGTCTTGATCCACGTATTGTTTTGATATACGGTGTTTTTATGGAGACCGGTTAGGTTGAACATCCACCTAGAATGAAGCTACACTTATCCACAACTCGCACAATAGATGAGCCTTGAATTGTGAGTTTGTGTGAATAAGTTTTACTTAAGTTCTTAAGCGATACCAGTCGCCGAGCATCCCGTGGGTTGAAGCATATGAGTCATATTCTGGCCTATTTATGAGCTTCCTAGAGATTACCCTATCTCATAGGCGTGACTAGCGATCGGGCTCATATAGGTGTGTTCTTTCAAGATCGCTCTGTAGGGCTGACATCTTTGCTTAAACAAGCCACAGAACACATTAAGATAATAATCAACCCGCCATACGATTTAGGAGAGAATTGCATCTCCAATGGAGTGGGTCTATAAAAGTACTCTCCTTCCAGTTAACCAAAAGCTTTTTTCGCCAATCCTACTTCACGGGATCTCCGATCATATAGGATGGGTTACCACTATGGTATAACTCACGTAGGTCTCAAACCCATCTCCCTCAATGCATTGTCTATCACATTCCGTGATAAACCCTTTGTGAAGGATCGCAGATTCTTAGCTGTTTGGATATAATCCAAAGCTATTACTCCGGAGTTTCTCATTTTTCTGACAGATTTCAGTTTTCTCTTCACATGTCTTGATGCCTTTATATTATCCTTAGAACTGTTCACTTTGACGATCACAGTCTGATTGTCACAGTTCATCGTAATAGCCGGTACCGGTTTTCAACCACCGGCAAATCCATCAAGAGCTCACGAAGCCATTCGGCTTCAACAGTTCTGCTTCCATTGTTGACCTCGTTAAGATGGTCTGCTTGCAAGACTTCCATGAAACAGTGCCACCTCCAAGTGTGAAGACATATCCACTTGTGGCCTTAATCTCATCAGCATCAAATATCCAATTTAAATCGCTATAACCCTCCAGTACCCTGGGGTACCCGGTATAGTGAATGTCATAACTCATAGTACCTTTTAGATAGCGCATTGCCCTCTTAAGAGCATGCCAATGATCATCTCCCGGATTAGAAACAAAACGGCTTAGTTTGCTCACAGCAAACGAGATGTCAGGCCTAGTACCGCTAGCTAAATACATGAGTGAACCAATTATCTGAGAATATCTCAATTGGTCTCTGGGCTATTCTCCGATTCTTCTAAGCAACATGCTAGGATCATAAGGTCTTGGAGAGGATTTGCGATGCTATAACCAAAACGACTCAAAACCTTTTCCACATAATGAGATTGCAACAATGTAATCCCACCATCATCACCTCTCAACAACTTGATGTTCAAGATAACATCGCCTACTCTCGGATCTTTCATCTCAAAATTCTGAGACAAGAAATCCTTGACTTCCTTAATTACATTAAGGTTGGTCCCAAAGATCGATATGTCATCAACATACATACATAGAATGACTCCTCGCCCCACCATGGCGATAATACACACATCATCGACTTCATTCACAACAAAGCTCGGATGTTAAAGTTCCGTCGAACTTTTCATGCCACTGCTTATGTGCTTGTTTAAGACCATACAAAGATTTCAACAACTTGCACACCTTTCCTTCTTGACCATCTATTACAAATCCATCTGGATGTTCCATGTAAATTTTCTCGTCCAACTCTCCATTTAGGAAAGCCGTCTTAACGTCCATCTGATGAACAAGAAGACCGTGTGAGGCAGCCAGAGATAGTAGTACTCGAATAGTGGTCATTCTAGCCACATGTGAGTAAGTATCAAAGAAATCTTCACCTTCCTTTTGAGTATAACCCTTGGCCACAAGCCGTGCCTTGTACTTCTCGATAGTACCATCAGGCCTAAGCTTCTTTTTGAACACCCACTTACATCCTACAGGTTTACAACCATAAGGACGCTAAGTGATCTCCCAAGTTCCATTAGAGATAATGGAATCCATTTCACTACGGACTGCTTCCTTCCAAGATTCGGCATGCGGAGAAGCATATGCTTGAAAATGGTACTTGGAGTATCATCCACAAGGTACACAATGAAATCAGGACCAAAAGACTTTGCAGTCCTTTGTCTTTTACTCTTCCTCAGAATTTCATTGTCTTCCTTCTCAGGAATTTGCTCAAGGGTTTGCTCAAAATATTCCATTGGAATGACAGGTTCAGGAGTTGTATCAGGCTCCTGACTTGATGAAATAGGCATATCTTTCATCGAAAAAATATCCTCAAAGAATGTAGCATCTCTGGACTCCATAATTGTACCGACATGCACGTCAGGTACTCCAGATTTCACCACTAGAAATCTATATCCAACGCTATGATGAGCATAGCCTAGAAAAACGCAATCCATGGTTTTTGGTCCAAGCTTACGCTTTTTTGAAATTGGCACATTGACTTTCCCCAGACAACCCCAAGTGCGCAAGTATGAAAGTGATAGTCTTTTCTTCTCCCATTGTTCATATGAGGTTATCTATTTATTCTTTGTGGGAACTCTGTTTAGGACATGACATGAAGTCAATATAGCCTCCCCCCACCATGCTTTGGAAAGACCTGCTATTTCTAACATGACGTTAACCAAATCCGTTAGAGTGCGGTTCTTTCTTTCAGCAACCCCATTTGACTGGGGTGAATAGGGAGGCGTCCTCTCATGGATTATACCATATTCCTCACAGAATAAATTAAACTCATTAGAAAATTACTCGCCGCCACGATCAGACCTAACCCTTTTGATTTTCTTTTCAATTTGGTTTTCAGCTTCTGCTTTATAGATTTTAAAGTAGTGAAGAGCTTCATCTTTAGTTTTCAAAAGATACACATAACAGAACCTAGTGGAGTCATCAATCAAAGTCATGAAATATCTATTACCACCTTTTGTCAACACACCATTCATCTCACACAGATCTGAATGTATGAGTTCTAATGGTGCCAAGTTTCTTACCTCCGCGACCTTATGAGGCTTACGAGGCTGCTTTGATTGAACACAAACTTGACACTTAGAACCTTTGACAAGGATGAATTTCGGGATTAACTCTAAACTGGCTAACCGCGTCATGCAACCAAAATTTATGTGACAAAGTCGTGAATGCCAAATAGTAGTCTCATTACCACTGAAAACATGGTTCACAACATTATTACACAAATCTGAAAGAGATAGGCGGAACAAGCCTCCGCATATAGCCTTTACCAACAAATTGTCCACACTTAGACATTACAAATTTATTGGACTCAAATACCGATCTAAAGCCATCTCTACAGAAGAGATCCGCTCACGAGATTCTTATTGATAGATGGCACATGATGCACGTTCTTGATTGCACAATCTTCCCGAAGTAAACTTGGATCGAGTGCCAACACCTTGAACAGTGCCATGTGACCCGTTCCCCATTAGAACGGCTGAATCCCGAGTGACCTGGTAAGAAGAGAACAATGAAATATCAGCACACACATGTATATTAGCACCAGTATCTATCCACCAATCGGTAGATTGACATACGGAAAGAACAGTAGGTAAATTACCATACCTTGATGTTCCCGTCTCAGTAGTACTAACAACAACATTAGCAGATTTAGAATTCTGCCCTTGCTGATTCTTTTCACCCTTGCGTTGACTGCAATTCTTAGCCCAATGACCAGGTTCGCCACACACAAAGCAAGGGCTATCTTTTGTGTTCTTCTTCTTCTTCTTGAAGCTAGTTGTTTGTGCGATCTTGTTCTTGCCTTTGAACTTTTGAGCTTGGTCATTCTTTTTCTGTACCACATTGGCACTAGAATGTCCCTCATTACCTCTAATGTGTGTATCTTTTGCCCTCGCCTTCTCTTCAACATCAAGAGACCCAATGAGATTTTCAACAGAAAACTCTTGTCTCTTGTGTTTCAGGGAAGTAGCAAAATTCCTCCAAGAAGGAGGAAGCTTGGCAATAATGCCTCCCGCTACAAACTTGTCCGGTAACACACATTTGAAGTGCTCTAGTTCTTTGGCCATGGATTGTATCTCATGAGCCTGCTCAACTACAGAACGGCTGTCAACCATTCTATAGTCATGATATTGCTCCATGAGATACAATTCACTGCCTGCATCCGAAACCCCAAACTTGGCCTCAAGTGCATCCCACATCTCTTTCCCAGTTTTGATCACCATGTATGCATCAACTAACTTCTCACCAAGAACGCTTATCATGGCACCTTTAGAAAGGTTATCAGCAGCCTCGAACGCTTGCTCCTGTTCAGGAGTAAGTGTTCCTTCAGGCTTGCCACTTGCCACATGAAAAACGTTCATGGCGGTTAGCCAATGCACCATCTTGGTGCGCCACCTCTTGTAATTAAATGCTGTCGAATTCAGAGGGTTTTAAGCCTTGTAACAAAACCGATTGACGAAAAATGCCTATCATAAGGTTTTGGATTGTTGAAAGTATGAGCATTTTTGAATTACTTTAATCCGAAATATAGTAGATAAATCATGAGAATTACTCTAGTCATTTTCACAAAGTAAATGAGCAAGAACATTATAGCCATACTAAGATCCGAAGGACATAAACTAGTATACCTATCTCGGTGTTCAAATTAACAACGGATAAGAAAACTAACCAACTAATATGTAAGATAGACATACCGAGATCTGAGAAGAAGTAGCGGCAGAGGAGTTCGGATCCGATGCGGCGGGAGTCTTGTCGTTTGTCATGGTGTAGTGGTAGTAGTCGTGCGATTGATGTAGGCGTAGAGAAACGAATGAAGAAGAAGAAGCGGCGATCGCGCGGCGCTCTCCAAAAACTTTATTCGCTGCGTCGCTCGTGCAAGCCTTCGATGACGATGGTTCCGGATGCTCGTTCTCCGATGCGGCCAGTACACGCGCTCGCGGATGGAGATCGCGGAGCGACAACAAAACGATGGTATACTATTGTCTTTCGTGGAGAGTGTTCATCGGCCGGAAGAACAAGTGCTCGTTCCATATAAAGGCAAAAACCCGAGACTAGAAGCGGTCGTCATTACCCACTAATAATCGCGGCCATTACCGGTCACTAGTAACGCAGCTATTACCCAGTCACTAGTAACCGCGACCATTATTACTACCGATTTAAACGAGCATGTTCTACTTAATGGCAAAAACAAAGAGACTAGAAACGGTCACCATTACTCATCGTAATCGAGCGAATTCTTGCCACCGTTTGTTAATGCCATTAACTACGAGTCGCGTTTCGATTTTGAATAGATAAAGAAAACGCATGACGCACTCGACACGCGCAGCGTGCTGGCATATACGCACACGCACCGCACCGCACCGCACGGCTCGGCGAGGCGAGGCGTGGCGTGGCGTGGCGAAAGGCGGCGCGTGTATTGGCTCTCCAATTCCACAAGGGCTACCACGTTCCACCTTTTTAAGTGGTGTAACTCCCATTCAACTCTCCATATGGGACTAAATTTGTTTTAGCACATGCACATGGGCCTTTGGGATTTTCCAGGAATTGATTAGGATTAAACATGGGCCCAGCCCGTATTAATTCAACGGTGATGGCAACCTCGGTAGTGACTGTTTCTTGGGCATCATGATGCACGGTGGTTGCTTGAGCCTTCAGAGGTCCGGGTGGCATGATGGGCATAGTTCCTTAGGCATTGTTCCTGCCATGGTGAGCTTGGGGATGGCATGGTTCTTGGGTTTGGCTTAGCGCCTTTGCTTCAAACCCTAACCCAATTAACTTCTTATCCTTCTTTCCATACTTTGCGATTTTAGTTTTAGCTTCTTTACTTTGTCGATTCTAATATAACCATGCATGCCAGGGTTAGCTCCTAAGTTATTGTGATGGGATTCGGGGTGGGGTTGCAGGGAGCTCATCCCGCCCAGAGGCGCACGGTGGCTCTTGCGATCTTACCACTGGTGGCGTTGTGTCCATGACGCCCGGGGCATAATGCACCTTCTCTTCTTGTTCACTTTGCGGTCGGTGGTGATTGTGTGCAGTCACGAATGTTGTGTGGAATGATGATGCTAAGGGGATAGAAAGGAAGGGCTAAGCGGTGGGTTTACGGATGGCTTGTTGGTCGAGGGCTAGGGTTTGTTGAAAGGTCGATCTAAGTTTGTCGTCGTCGACCCACTGGTTGTCTTGGTCATCCTTTGCCTTCCTTCACCTTACGGCTTCTTGCCTCCTGCGTCCTCCTTGTCTTCCCTTGTTGGTGTGGGTGTGGATGGAGGTGGTTGTTCTCTGGCTTACTTGCTTGCCCTTGCCTTGTGGTGGCAGTGGGGCTAGTTTGGTGGTTTCGGTGGTTGGAGGAAGTAAAGGGCCTTGGCCGTGAGTCTTTGGTGTTTTATTTGGGGCTTCGGCTATCTTTGGGATTTCTGACTCTGGCTTCATTGTGCTATGATTTCTCTTGCTTGCTCCTGTGCCTTGCCTAGACTACCCTCACCTTATCTCCTCTCCTCTCTGGTTCTTCTGTTTGGTTAGTTAATAAGCATGGACCAATGGTCCATAATGCACTATTTTTTGGGATTTTCTGTGGCCAATGTAAGTCGAAAAGGTGGGTGTCGGTTTTTTTCTAAATGCCAAGTGATGAAACCCACCCTAGTGAGAGGATGCCGACTAGCTCCGAACAGTTTGGGAACCTCGGTGAACTTCATACTTTCTAACAACATTTTTTCTTTTCCTCTACTCCACTTTATTGGTTTTGGGTTGGCTTTCGGTCTTTTGCATTTGGTTAACAAATGAATGGAAGAGTGACCGGGCTTTGGGTTGGCGAGGAACGGGCTCTACTTGTTGGCGATGCACGGGCAAAGGGAAGGAAAATGCTTCAGGCTATCAAGCATGCAAGACTTTATTTTTGTAATCTACTCAAAGTTGTAACTTTTGTTTATTCTTTGATGTAAAGAGCTCTTGTACTTAATTCAAGGTTTGTATTTATGTTTTACTTCCGCTTGTAATGAATTCTTGTAATTGACTCTGAGTTTGTAACGATGATGTAGTTTTGATTCGAAAATCCTGTTGTAACTTCTTGATAATATAATCTTGTATTTAAATTGTGTTGCGATGTGTTTAATCTCAATTTGAAAATTTCTACTTATTATCGTTTCTTATTATTGTTTATTACTGTTTATTACTGTTTAGATTAATTTAAGTCTTAAGGTTCTCACATCAGCCACTTCCTTTCCCCTTCTCCCGGCCTAGCCACACCCAGCCCATCTGGCCTGTCTTCCACCTCCCGGCTTCTTCGCCACATGCCAGCTCCACTGCACTTGTGCGCTATGTCGTCGTTGTCGCTTTGCCTGTCAACACCCACTCCCCGACCACACCAGCGCGCGACCCGCTCCCTCTGCATCGCATCGCTCGTCAGCGCCCTGCTGCCCACATCACAACGCCAGCCCCGCCGCTCCCACTCGGTTCCCCCATCCCTTTAAAGCTTAGGCGAGCTGCGCATTGAGCTCACCTTAGCCTCCACTCATCCTCCCTCTCCCACGTGTGCCAGAAGCGAGAAGAGCGCTCGGAGCTCCCAAGCTCTGTTTCGACCGCTGCCACCCTCACTGAGCCACTTCGGCTGCTCGGGTGAACACCTGCCACTCTGTCTTAGCATTTCAGGCTCGCCTTCTTCCCCTCTAGCTCATGCTCAACTCGTTCCTTCTCCTTCCCCATAGAATCGACGGCACCCGCCCCATCTTCTTCTCCGTAGACCAAGCTGACTACACCGCCCCGCCTTACCTAATGAGGACATCACTTCCTTGGATACACACAACACTCATCCACAAGATGCTAGGCAAGGACCTATGACGAGGGCACGTGCACGACTGTTGAATTATCAGGTGAGCTCGTTTCTAGGAGTTCATAATTTTCCTAGTGAGGATGGATTGCTACCTAAATTATGTGATTTTATTCTACTTAGGAACCAAGGTGAGGGGAGCAGCACTACTACCACAGCAAGTCTAGGCCGACCATATTTCAATTCTAGACCAATTCGGAGTCAGTATGACAGCATCAACTTAAAACTATCACAACTTTCACATACAGAGTCCGTTAGAGGTGTTCGAGTACTTGATGGAAAGCTTACAACGAGACCTTTCCAATGGATCTGACTCCACCTTCATATTCACTCTCTGCACATCACAATTGTCAAAGAGGTGTTGTGTCACCTATTGGGCTAACTTGGGCCTTGTAATAGTGTTGGGATCAGCGCGAGAGTTGTGTGCGCCCCATGTGGTGTACAAACCTAGGTCGACCCCCTGCCACCACCTCCTTATAACCTTTGTGGCTGCCACTTTTAGTCCTTAGATTTTGTTTAGATGAGTTTAGCCCGTGTGTGCAAACTCCACATTGTTTCTTGTGTCGGTTAGACCAACATATTCGTGTTACAGAACCTTAATTATCCTTGTGCGACTTTTATATCTAACAATTTTTAGATTGCTCTTTATTTGAGTTCTTGCTTGTTCTTCGATTGCTTGTAGGGATTGATCTTCGTGATCAGGTCAATCGTCGTTCTTGGCGAGGTTGATAATGACAAGAGCATGGTTTAGCGATTGTTAGAAGATTTGATCAAGTTTGGGTTTGGTAGCCTCGTCGTCAAAGTCACTCTCTACAAATCTAATTACTATCCACCGGAAGATCGGGACCAATCTTACATCAAGTGCCTCCGCCTCTTGAATTGGAGTTATCCTCGACTCAAGCTCATCTTCTTCTCTCACGTATGACTTTAAATCTGCAATGTTAAATGTGGGACTAACCACAAAATCTGCAGGCAACCCAAGCTTATATGCATTATCATTAATCTTTTTAATAATCTTAAAAGGACCATCAGCTCTAGGCATCTACTTTGACTTTCTCAATTCTGAAAATTTATCTTTTATCAAATGCAACCAAACAAGATCACCGGGTTCAAAAGTTATTTCCTTTCTACCTTTACCACCAGCAACCCTATATTTCTCATTCATACGCTCTATGTTTTCTTTTATGGTTTCATGCAACTTATGAACAAATTCAACATGTTTCTTAGCATCTAGATTTACCCTCTCCGAAGATGGTAGAGGTAACAAATCAATTGGGCGTGAAGGTTGAAGCCATATCTTTGCACGAAAGGGCTCATCTTTGTGGTTGAATGCAGCGATCGATTGTAGGCAAACTCTACATGAGGTAAACATTCTTCCCACATCTTAAAGTTTTTCTTCAAAACAGCCCTCAACATAGTTAACAATGTGCGGTTGACGACTTCAGTTTATCCATTAGTTTGGGGATGACATGTGGTAGAGAATAGCAACTTCATCCCCCAACTTGTTCCATAAGGTCCTCCAAAAGTGGCTCAAAAACTTTGCATCACGATATGAAACAATTGTGGTTGGCACACCATGTAATCGAACGATCTCTCTGAAAAATAAATCAGCAACATGTGTAGTATCATCGCTCTTATGACAAAGAATAAAATGCGTCATCTTAGAAAATCTATCCAATACAATAAAAAACTATCCCCCCTCTTTGTCCTAGGCAATCCTAAAATAAAGTCCATAGAAATATCCACCTAAGGCACACTAGGAGCAGGAAGAGGCATATATAAACTATGTGGATTCAATCGAGACTTAGTTTTTTAGTATGTAGTGCAGCGAGCAACGTAGCGCTCGACGTCGCGTCTCATCTTTGGCCAATAGAAATGTTCGACAAGGTTGTCCCCATCTTCTTGGCCTAAAATGTCCCATGAGTCCTCCATGAGCCCCCAACAACAAAAGACGACGGAGCTATCCGGAATCAGAGCTTGTGTTAGCTCTAAACAAGAAACCATCATTAAAAACAAATTTGTTCTAGCTTTTACCATCTTTATAATTGGACATGACATCTTTTAATTCATCATCGAAGCATATAAATCTTTTATTGTCTCTAAGCCCAAAATTCTACAATCAAGTTGAGACAACAAAGTATACCGTCTAGACAAAGCATCAACAATCACATCATCCTTCCCTTTCTTGTGTTTTATGACATAAGGAAAATTTCAATGAATTCAACCCAACGAGCATGTCTACGGTTCAGTTTAGTTTGACTTCTAATATGTTTCAAAGATTCATGATCGAATGAATAACAAATTCTTTGGGCTATAAATAATGTTGTCAAGTTTCAAGCACTCAAACAAAGCATATAATTCTTTATCATAAGTTGAATAATTAATACTTGGCCCATTTAATTTCTCACTAAAGTAAGCAACGAGTTTACCTTCTTGAAGTAACACACTACCAATTCCAATTCCACCAATCGCTTTCGGTTCAAAAGTCTTACAGAAATCGAAAGTTGGAGCAATGGTGCATTTGTGAGCTTTTCTTTGAGAAGGTTGAAAGCTTCCTCTTGCGCTTGTCCCCATTTGAAAGAACACCTTTCTTCATTAATTCATTAAGTGGTGCGGCGATGGTACTAAAATCCTTCACAAAGCGGTGATAGAATCAATAAGTCCATGAAAGCTCCGCACTTGTGTGACCGTTTGTGGTGTCGGCCAACTCTTTATAGCTTCAATCTTGGCTTCATCTACCTCAATTCCTGTGAAGTAACAACATAGTTAAGAAAACAAACTCGATCGGTGCAAAAGGTTCACTTTTGAGGTTACCAAACAAGCGCATCTCTTAAAGCAATAAAAACAACACGTAAGTGTTCACAATGTTCATCAAATGACTTGTTGTAAATTAATATATCATCAAAGTAAACCATCACAAATTTACCAATGAAAACATGTAAAACTTCGTTCATTAGTCTCATGAAAGTGCTAGGGGCATTAGTTAAACTAAAAGGCATCACTAATCGCTCATATAACACAAACTTAGTTTTAAATATAGTTTTCATTCATCTCCAAGTTTTATTCTAATTTGGTGGTATCCACTCATGAAGTCAACTTTAGAAAATAGTAGAGTCACTCAATTCATCAAGCATATTATCTAACCTAGGAATAAGATAACGATATCTAACAATGATATTATTAATCACTCTACAATCAACACACATACGCCAAGATCCGTCTTTCTTAGGAATTAAAATAACTGAAACAACACAAGGACTAAGGTTTTCACGTGCGTACCCTTTATCAAACCGTCTTGCACTTGGCCTTTGAATTTTCTTAGTCTCCTCGAATTAGTCTTCTATGGTGCAAAGTTTGGCAAAGCTCTCGAGGATTAAGTCAATTTGATGCTCAATTCCTCTAACAGTGGCAGCCCTGGGTATTTCAGATAGAAACACATCAGCAAACTCACAGAAACGTTAGTGCAAAGAGGAGGCAAAGAAGTAGCGAGATCCTCAAGTGAAAATAAAGCATCTTTGCACACTAGAGCATAGTAAACAGAATTATTCACTTCCAACTCATTCAAACCAGATTTGTTAGCTAAGAGAACAACTCCTTTCAGTTTAATCTCATTCTTCCTAGTACTTGTTTTTTTTGTGTCTTTATTTTTAGATGGGAAACATTCTTTAGCTATAATCTGATTTTCACTCTTTTCTTTCTCCATATTTACTCGTTCAGCACTTTCAATTCCATCTTTTAAAATAGCTTTAGGAGACATTGGAAGTGAAACAATTTTATTGCCCTTATGTATGAGAGTATATTGATTAGTCCTACCATGATGAGTTGAATTTTTATTATATTGACAAGGTTTACCTAACAACAATGAGCATGCTATGCTTGCATAGGTACAACATCGCAATTAGCATAATCATAATATGACCCAAGTGAAAAATGCACCCTCACTATTTTTGTTACCTTTAACTTACCACAAGAGTTGAACCATTGGATGTTGTAGGGACGGGGTTGTAACATCCCCATTTTCAACTTGTGTTTCAAATGTAAGAAAATGGGTAGAAATTAAAACTTTTTCTTACTCTCTTACATTGTCGAACTTTTTCAAATTCTTGCAAAGGAATGTTGGGAAATGCAAAGTCAAAACCTTCAATTCTCTTAAGGCAAAGATCATCTTGTCAAATCTTGTGATAATGCTTTGGAAATATTTTCCCGGGTTCTAGGGTTGATTGGTGGCGCCTCTGAATTATTTCATAATTTTTGAAATGATTTGAAACAGTTTAGAGGCAAGTCAAACCTCAAGTCAAACCCGAGATAACCTTCTGGAATTTCTTGAGGAAACTCTAGCACACCAAAATCTCTGGAAATTTTATGGGAGTTAATTCCAAAGTTAGCAAGCTCGATTAAAACTTCAGAAATTTTGGAGTTGTTTTGCTATCCCAATTAAACTCCGCAAAGTTTCACTTTAAAAATCAAAACCTAATGGGTTTGCACTATTCCTGGGCGTTGGTCGGGCTGGGCTCGAGTCCATTGACTCGGCGAACCAACTAGCGGCACCGACTCGAGCGCTTCGTGCGCGACCTGCGGGCGATGTCGCGTGGTCATCTTCTTCCTCCGCTTCGCCACGTGCGTATGCGGCGGTGAAGTCGTGGGAGAGCGGCGCCTAGTCACCTCCCCAAGCGCTCCTCGTGGCATGCATTTATTGTGCTCGGGGCTTGCCACGAAGTCTCTTTCTACCGCTCCGTCGCTCGGCTCCGTGGACCGTGGGCGGACCTCCCGTGCGAGAGAGCCGTTGTGGACCGAGCTCCCCTCTGCTACTTAAGCACCCGGCTCCCCTTTTTTGCCCTCCTTTCACCTTTCCGCAACCCCCAGTTGGCACCCTCTCTTCTTGCTTGAGCTCAATCGCCAAGATCACCCTTGGCCGCCATTCTCAAGCCGGAGCTCTGGTGTAGCGGTGCTCGATGGCTCTTTCTTCAAACTTTTGCTCAGGCTCCTTCCTCTGGTCTCTGGAGTGTTGACACTAATCCTATTTGGTTTGTGTCTTGAGTCCTTTGCTGATTTCGGGTTTCCCCTTTTTTCGGCTGAAAATCGCCTCCTTCATCCCCGTTGCCGGTAAGGAGCTCCTTCCCCCGATTCCTTGCTCTGGAAGCACCCCGGAGCTATGTGGGACTCGTTTTGATGTTGCAGCGTTGCTCTTTTTGCTCAGGCCGCCGTGCCGTCATTATCGTCTTCACGGCCGGCACGCCCCTCCGCCGCCAGGACCTTCCTGGCACCCCTCGGACCTCCCCTGTGTTGCGGTGAGTTCCTTCTTGTTCCCCCGAGCTCGAGCACCTTTTGATTTAGGTCGCGGCGAGGTTCTTAGCCATTTCCATTTTCTCGTACTTTGCTCTCCACCTCGTTCCGGCTAGCCGGCGTTATAGGTCGTCTCCGGCGACAAAAATGCCCTCAAAGTGTTCGCAATGGTATTGCGAACATTTTGCTGAGTGGTCCGCGCCGCGCGTGACCGTGGTGCCGCGACGAGCCGGTGACGAGTCGGTGCTCTGTACTTTTGTCGTGATTTTGTCAAGTCACTGGACCTCCTCGGGGTCATCGTGACCCTCGGGACCTCCCCGTGTTAGATCCGCACGTAAGATCTTGTCGTCAAAAGCTTATGTCCCAAAACCTCTTTAGTTTTAATCCTGGCCCTTAGTGATCTCTTCGTGTTTAGATCTAACAGTAGATCCTTTGTTCTGTAACGCTTAAGTCCTAGGACCTCCCGAGGTCCTCTTTGCAAAAGACCTCCTGAGGTTCTCTTTGCAAAGACCACCACGAGGTCCTCTTTGCAAAAGACCACCTCGGGTCCTTATCAAGAAACCGAGGACCTCCCTCGCTTCATCTTAGCCGTTCGGGACCTCCCCACGGAGATCTTGACCGTCTAGGACCTCCTCGCTTTATCTCGGCCGTTCGGGACCTCCTCCAGGAGATCTTGGCCGTCTGGGACCTCCTCCTTTAGATCTGTGGCTTTAGGACCTCCCGACCTCGGATCTGGACCGTTATGATGAAAAGCATCTAGGCCCCTAAAAATATGTTTTGGTAATTTATGATAATATGTGAAAATGGGACTTATTGGTTTGTTGAGTTTTACAAGGACTAGTCCCATTGGAAAATATGATCTTGAAGATGCATGCTAAAGTTCTATGAAGATCAAGTCTGACTCAAGGATAAGGTACAAGTGGTTTGAAATTATTTTTACCATGCGAGGAGAAATAGATGGAAGACCGGATTATAGGTTAAATGTCGTACTATTAAGAGGATCATGTCCTGTAGCTTGAAGGCGTGTCTTGTGCTTTATGGATCAATTTAGGATCATGCATGCATAAGGATTCTCTCTCTAAATCAAAATTGTGCCTTTGTCGGGACAATCGGTAATACCAGGCGTTATGCATGCGGTACTACTGCACTCGGTTGTTCGATCGTTAGTTGGCGGTATGTTTTTCTGAGAGTCTCTTTTAGTTTTGGTGCCAAAACCTAAGCGCGGTAGTACCGCCGGTGTTCATGCGGTATGACCGATATACGGTAGTACCGCGGTGTTAAGCGGAACTACCGCATGCGGTTATTCGAATGAGAAGCGGTATGTTTTTTCAGTGCACCCTTTCTTTCTCTCCTTGGAAGCGGTAGTACGCACTCACCTTGCGGTATGACCGCTCTGCGATAATCTGCTCGTCGATTAGCGGTAATACGCGCTCAGCGAATCGCGGCTATGTCGAGTCATTTAATGCGTCTGTTATAGCCGTTCTTTGTGAGTGGTTGGAGAAGTGCGGTAGTACCGCTTCCTTGCATGGCGGTAGTACCGCATATGGTGAAAAGCAGTTTTCTTCTCCAACGGCTCTAATTGTTGTTGGGGTATAAATACTTCCCACTGCTCAAGGACAGGTGCTAGACCACATTTAACATCTTTAGAGCCTTGTGCATTCATTCAACTCCTCAAACTCATTTTGTTCACTCTTTGGAAGGTTGTTGAGCTCATTCAAAGTGCATTCATCATTCTAGTTGATCCTATTGCACTTGAGTGTCGTCAGCGAAGGTCTTGGTTTGTTACTCTTGGAGTTTTGCGAACTCCTAGGCGGCAGCGGTGATTGCACGGTGATCTCTTCAAGAAGATTGTGAAGAGGCCCGGTGCCCATATTGTGAGTGGTTTGGTGTTCACCATCTCGGAGTGGAGGAAGAACAACCAATAGTGATCGAGGAAAGGCTTAATTGGTGGGCCGGCAGTTGGTTCAAGCTCCTCAACGTGGACTAGTGAAGACCGGCAAGTCTTGATACCACGGGAAAACATCGTTGTCTCTTTGTGGTTATTCCTAGTCTTTACTCTTCGCATTTATATTTCTAGCTTGATCTTTGTGCTTGTATTGCTTAGCTAGGAGTATAACTTGTTTAGATTAAATTGTTAATTAGCTTAACTCACACATTTGTGAAAAAGTTTTAAAACCTCCTATTCACCCCCCTCTAGTCGGTTATCCTTGATCCTACAAGTGGTATCGAGCTTGGTCTCTCAATTTGTTAGACTTTATCGTCTAGAGAGAAAGGATGGCTAGTGAGGGTATGCATATAGGAAAGGCTCCCTTGTTTGATGGCTCAAATTATTCTTATTGGAAAATTAGAATGTCTATTTTCTTAAAAGCCATGAGTCCAAACATATGGAAAATTGTAAATGAGGGTTACGTTATGCCTCTTGATCCAACAATCCTCACGGTTCAAGATGAGCGTAATGCTCATTTAGATGCTCAAGCTATGAATGCTCTCTTTGGTGCTTTGAACGCGGATGAGTTCAATAGGGTGAGCAATTTGGAAACCGCTCATGCTATTTGGACTACCCTCTCCGAAATTCATGAGGGCACATCCACGGTCAAAGAAGCCAAATTGCATAGGCTTGGATTAAATATGAGACATTCATAATGTTGCCTCATGAAAATATCACCGAGATGTATTCAAGACTCAACAACATTGTGAATGAACTCAAAGGCCTTGATACTAACCTTCTTGATGTTGATGTTGTGCGCAAAATGCTTAGGGCCCTTAGGATAAATATGAGACGTTGGTGACATTATTTCTCAACTCTCGAGTTGCCAAGAATGACACCAACCGGACTTTGGGCAACCTCATCACTAACGAGCTATACAAGAAGGACAAGGAAGAGCTATTGGAATCATCTTCATCTAAGAAGAAAATTACCGCTTTCAAAGCTAAAGCGAATCAAGTGATGATGAAGATGAAGAAGAAGACTCGGATGAGGAGTGCGCTCTTCTTGTGAGGAAAATGAAGAAATTCATGAGAAGACGCCCACATCGAAACTTCAACTTCAACAAATTCAAGAAAGGGCAATCCTCAAGTGACAACAAGCGATATAGCAACATTCGTTGTTATGGATGTGATGAGAAGGGGCACATAATCTCAAATTGCCCCAACAAGAAGGATGACAAAGATAAATCATCAAAGAAGAAAGAATTCGATGGAAAGAAGAAGCTTTTCAAAAGGCTTCACAAAAAGGGGAAAAATGAAGCTCATATTGGAGAATGGGATTCCGACGAAGAATATTCGGATTCCGATTCCGAATCAAGTGATGAAGAGTCTTCTAAGAAAAGAGGACTTGTCGGCATCGCCATAAAGGAAGCTCCATCACTCTTCTCGTCTCCTACATGTCTTATGGCAAAAGGAGATAAGGTAAAATCCTTTGATGATGATGCTCCTTCATATGATGAACTAATGGACATGGTAGAAGATTTAAATGAATATGTTGGAAAGGAGAAATCTAAATTTAAAGTCTTAAAAAGGGAGTATATCTCTCTAAAAGACTCTTATGAGGAGCTAAAGGAAGCTCATGATTCTCTCCTCCCAAAAGATATAGAAAAATCACATTCAAATATTGGTATTACGTGTGAATAAATGAGATGCATAGAGTAGAAAGTATGCCAAATGCAAAATCCATGTCTAGTACTTCTACTTCTTGTGATGATTTGCTATCCATGCCTTGTTACTCAAATAATGATTCAATTGCAAATACTTGTGATCCTTTGTTAATTGTTGAAAATCATGAGTTAAAAGAGCAAGTCACCAAGCTAAGCAAGAGCTTAGAAAGATGCTTCAAGGGTAAAGCAACCCTTGACAAATTATTGAGTGAGCAAAGGTACTCATTCAATAAGGAAGGACTTGGATATGTACCCAAGAAAGGTAAGAAACCGGTTAACAAGCCTCCAAGGTTTATTAAGCAAAATGGTAAATATTGCAATAAATGTGGTAAGGTAGGACACATGTCAAATACTTGTTTAAATATTAATGTTAAAACCTATGACATTTATGATTCTTGCTACATGCTTAAGAAATCCATTGATGGTAAAATAATTGCAAGATTTATTGGCACTTGATTTTAGGCGCTAAAAGAATGCTATTTGGGTGCCTAAAACCTTGGTCACTAATCTCCAAGGACCCAAACAAATTTGGGTACTTAAAAGAAATTGATTCTTGTTTTGTAGGTGAACTACAAGACCGGTGGAAAACATTGGGTGCTTGATAGTGGATGCACTCAACACATGACCGGTGATAGAAAAATGTTCACCACATTCGAGAACGTAAAAGGAAGTGACAAGATCACCTTTGGAGATAATAGTAAAGGAAAGGTAATAGGATTGGGTAAAATTGCTATCTCAAATGACCTTTCCATTTCGAATGTATCTTTAGTTGAATCACTTAATTTCAATTTATTATCCGTTGCCCAAATTTGTGATCTTGATTTAATTTGCTCCTTCTCAAATGAAGGTGTGTCAATTTCAAGTGTAAAGGATAATGCTTTAGTTTTCAAAGGCTTTAGATTTGGAAATCTTTACTTGGTTGATTTTCCACAAATGCTTCATGCTTACAAACTTGTTTAATTGCAAAAACTTCCTTGGGTTGGCTTTGGCATAGAAGGCTAGCTCATGTTGGCATGATTCAACTTAAAAAGCTTTTCAAACATGATCTAGTTGTTGGCTTGAAAGATGTGAAGTTTGAGAAAAATCGACTTTGTAGTGCTTGTCAAGCGGTAAACAAGTCGCAAGCTCTCACCCTTCCAAGAGTATCATGTCAACCTATAGACCATTGGAACTCTTACATATGGATTTGTTTGGGCCAACAACCTATAAGAGTATCGGAAATAGCTATTGTTTAGTTATCGTAGATGATCACTCTAGATATTCATGGGTGTTCTTTCTAGATGACAAGAGCGAAACCTCAGAATTTTCAAAAACTTTGCTAAAGGGCTCAAAATGAATTTGATTTCAAAATAAAGAAAATCCGTAGTGATAATGGTTAGAGTTCAAAAATACTAAAGTTGAAGACTTTTGTGATGAACTTGGAATAAAGCACAATTTTCCACAACCTACACTCGGAGCAAAATGGAGTTGTAGAAAGGAAAAATCGTACATTAATTGAAATGGCTAGGACAATGCTTGATGAATATAATACTTAGATAGTTTTGGCGGAAGCAATTAACACCGCTTGTCATGCCATAAATCGTCTCTATTTGCATCGCCTTTTGAAAAGACTTCCTATGAACTCCTTGTTGGAAGAAAACCGAACATCTCTTATTTTCGAGTTTTGGTTGTAAGTGTTACATTTTGAAGAAAGGTGTTCGTCTTTCAAAATTTGATAGTCGTTGCGATGTTGGCTTCTTACTTGGGTATTCATCTAATAGTAAAGCATACCGTGTCTTCAACAAAAACTCCGGTTTAGTTGAGGAAAGACATGATGTGCAATTTGATGAAACTAATGGCTCTCAAGAAGAGCATGAGAATTTGGATGATGTAGGTCACGAAGCACTAAGAAAAGCAATGGAATACATGCAAATAGGTGACATCAAGCCGAAGATAATTCATCATCTTCCACTCAAGTTGAGTCTCCCACCTCTTCCTCAAGTCAAATACAACTAAATGGAGAGGACAATAAGGAAGATGATCAACCATCAAACCTACCACCAAGAATTCACAATGCAATTTCAAAAGATCATCCAATAGATCAAATATTGGGTGATGTAAGTAAGGAGTGTTCAAACTCGATCTCGTGTTGCTTCATTTTGTGAACATTACTCTTTTGTCTCTTCACTTGAGCCAAAGAATATAGATGAAGCACTTGAAGATCCGGATTGGATGATTGCAATGCATGAAGAGCTCAATAATTTCATTGAAGCGAAGTTTGGACATTAGTGGATAGACCCAAAGAACACAATATCATTGGTACAAGATGGGTGTTTAGAAACAAGCAAGATGAAAATGGCATGGTAGTAAGAAACAAAGCAAGATTGGTCGCACAAGGTTTTCACAAGTCGAAGGTTTGGATTTTGGTGAAACTTTTGCTCCCGTAGCTAGACTTGAGTCAATTCGTATACTACTTGCTTTTGCATCATGCTTTGATATTAAATTATTTCAAATGGATGTCAAAAGTGCTTTCTTAAATGGAGAAATATCCGAACTTGTGTTTGTTGAACAACCACCGGTTTTGAAGATCCCAAGAATCCTAATCATGTCTATAAACTCTCCAAGGCGCTCTATGGTCTTAAACAAGCTCCTAGAGCATGGTATGAACGCCTCAGAGATTTTCTAGTTTCAAAAGGGTTCAAAATTGGGAAAATTGATTCAACTTTGTTCACCAAAATCTTAGATGATGATTTCTTTGTATGTCAAATTTATGTTGATGATATCATTTTGGATCTACTAATCAAGACTTTTGCAAAGAATTTGGTGATATGATGTCTAGGAATTTGAAATGTCCATGATTGGAGAGCTTAGCTATTTCCTTGGACTTCAAATCAAGCAACTCAAAGATGGAACTTTTGTAAGTCAACCAAAGTATGCAAAGGACTTGATCAAGAGATTTGGCATGGAAGATGCAAAACCTATCAAGACTCCCATGGCAACCATCGGTCATCTCGACCTTAATGAGGGAGGTAAATCGGTAGATTTAAAGCTTTATAGGTCTATGATTGGTAGTTTACTTTATCTTACCGCATCTAGGCCCGATATCATGTTTAGTGTTTGCATGTGTGCACGGTTTCAAGCATCTCCAAAAGAGTGTCATTTAATGGTCGTAAAAAGAATACTAAGATATTTAAAGCATTCCTCTAGCATTGGCCTATGGTTCCCTAAAGGTGCTAAATTTGATTTAATTGGATACTCAGACTCCGATTATGCGGGTTGCAAAGTGGATAGAAAAAGCACCTCGGGAAATTGTCAATTCTTAGGGAGATCTTTAGTATCATGGTCATCCAAGAAACAAAACTCCATAGCTTTATCCACCGCCGAAGCCGAATATGTCTCCGCGGGTAGTTGTTGTGCTCAATTGCTATGGATGAGGCAAACCCTGATGGATTATGGAATTAAAATTAATAAAATGCCTCTTTTGTGTGATAATGATAGTGCGGTGAAAATAGCAAATAATCCTGTTCAACACTCAAGAACCAAGCATATCGACATTCGCCACCATTTCTTGAGAGATCATGTGGGCAAGGGAGATATTGAAATTAGCGACATCCGAACCGAAGATCAATTAGCGGACATTTTCACCAAACCATTAGATGAAGGCGGTTTGCAAATTGAGGAATGAATTAAATGTCATAGACTATTCAAACATTTGTTGAAACATTTGCCTCATGCATTGTGTTTGATTTGATGTTATTCAAAAGCTTTCTGTAAGAAAAATATTTTCAAAATGTTATAACGATTATCTATGTTCATAAAAATTATATTCTTGTATAGACATTAGTCTATTCTATGCATAATGATCCCTAATGACTCTTAAATTGATTGCAAAACTAAGGGTCATTTGCAAATAATCTCATCTCATCTTTATCCAGAACTGTTTTTGAAGTTCCAGGATAATCGGTATGACCGGCGGGTTATGTGCGGTATGACCGCAGTGCGGTACTACCGGCACAAAAACCACGGTACTACCGCTTATGTATTACCGACGACCAAAGCGGAACTCTGCATCGATTTGAAAGAAAAGTAACCCCGAGGTCATTTTTCTCCGTGTCTCTCTTCCTTTTCTCTCTCTCTTTCTCTCCGAAAATCCTCTCTCCCAAAACTCCTTTCCACTCGGTTGTTTCTCAAATCTTGGTGAACCCTTGCATCTCTAGGGTTTAACTCCTCCATCTCTCAAGGTAAAACATCCTTAAATCCTCGTTTTACCGTTTGATTCAAACCCTAGGTCACTTTCTAGTTGATTTGAAATGAGGATGTTTTTGTGTGATTCTAGTTGGGCAAAATAGCAAGATTGGTGTTTAATGATGTTAGTACATCTATTTCTTGGATTCAAACCAAAGAAACATCAATTTTGGTTAGATTCACTTGCCCCGAGTCATGATGCTGTAAGCGGTACTACTGCGTTCATACTGTGTGAATTACCGGAACAGTAATACCGGCGGACAATGGCGGTACTACCGCACCTTGGTACTACTGGTGAGGAGCTGCGGTACTACCGATTTCTTGTGAGCAGAAAATCATTCAAATTCAAATTAACTC